>JAKCPB010000616.1:0-223231 GCA_021442155.1 Cymbidium sinense
AATTAATAAATTAATAACTAAATTAACTAATAAAAACTAACTAATAATAACTAAACTAATAAACAAAATAACTAATAAACTATTTACCAACTAACTAATAATAAAACCAAAATAAATAATAATAAACTAATAATAAAAAATAACTAACTAAAACTAATAAATAACTAACTAAACTAACTAATAACTAATAATAACTAAAACTAATAATAACTAATAAAACCTAATAAACTAAAACTAACTAATAATAACTAACTAATAAATAAAACTAATAATAATAACTAAAATTAATAACTAATAATAATAATAAAACTAACTAATAAAACTAACTAATAATTAAACCTAAAAATAACTAATGATTAATAATCTAATAATTATAAACTAATAACTAATAACTAAATAAAAACCTAATAATTAAACTAATAATTAAACTAAAAAACTAAATAACCTAAACAAAATTAAACTAATAACAAACTAAAACTAACAATAATAAAACCAAAACTAAAAAACTAAAACCAATAAACTAACCAACTAATAATAACTAAAATAATAACTAACTAACTAAAAACTAATAACTAATAACCAAAAAAAATAATAACTAGCAGAGCTAAATAACTAATAACTAACTAATAAAAAACTAATAATAATTAAAAACTAACTAACTAAATAAATACTTATCAAAACTAAATAAAACTAATAAAATTAATAAAAATTAGACTAATCAAATAAATAAAACTAATAAACTAATAACTAAATAATAATAACTAAAGCTAAATAAACTAACTAAAAAAAGTATACTAAATAACTAACTAAACTAAACTAATAACTAATAACTAAACATAAATAACTAATAACTAATAACTAAACTAATAACTAACTAATAACTAAAACAACTAAAAGTAATAAACTAACTAATAACTAATAACTAACTAATAACTAAAATAACTAAAAGTAATAAACTAACCAATAACTAATAATTAATAACTAAACTGATAAACTGATAACTATCTAACTAATAACTAACTAATAACCTAACTAACTAATAAAAACTTATTTTATTAGGTTTTAGTTAGTTATTATTTAGTTATTTAGTTTATTAGTTTTAGTTTATTTATTATATAGGTTTTAGTTTATTAGTTTAGTTTTTAGTTATTATTAGTTAGTTATTTAGTTATTAGTTTTAGGTTTAGTTTTAGTTAGTTATTTAGATTTTTTATTTTATTATTAGTTTAGTTATTAGGTTTTTCTTCAATTATTTATTATTAGTTTATTATTTAGTAATTATTAGTTATTGATATTGAGTCTTGTCAATAGTCAGATTTTCTCATGAAGGGGGAAATTCTATCTCATATGCAAAAGAGGGGCATCAATTTTTTCCACCTTCGAGCCGCATCTTTATCTTTTCCCTTTTATTCTGAAAATTAACAAAACTCTTGCATTTTCTTCTGAAGAACAAACTATTGCCTTTTATTTTGTACGCTTTATAACTCCGCCTGGTCACAATGTGGAAGAACTTCTATTTTATAAGTTATTTTGCTTAGGCTAGGTCTTCTCTCTCTCACAGAGAAAAAGCATGTGTAGATCTTAGTTATCATTTTTTGTTGACATGGAAGCTTGGCCTCATTACCTCCACATTCATGAAAGCTCAAAGCGGTGTTAGTTTTATTTTCAGAACTATTGATTGGATTCATTGTTTAGTCTTGTCTTTTTTTTTTTGAACCTGTTGGAAACCTACAACATACATATGTGCTTACACATTGAAGGCCCAACCAAGATCAAAGGTAGAATATGTAGAGACATCCCATTCATTGAAATTTCATCCAAGGCAAGGTGTGGAGCATCAAGACTCATATAAGATTATAAATGGACAGATTCATGATGGAATGATGAAGAGCCTATGGATCAAACCCAAGTACTTGTTAAAGAAAGTGAACAATTTTGGTCAACATCAAGCATTCATATCTTAGAAAATAGATTGAAGTGGAAATGGAATGAAATCCATCCGACACTTTGGAAACTAATAAAGGTCAGAACCGATGACCGATCGAATTAAACATGAATTTATTGATAGCCCTACTTTGAATATTGATCTTTTTTTTGGTAGACCTATGAATCATTTTCAAAAAGATCTAAGGAGCAACTGCCCCTATTACATTACTAGATGAAGATTGAAGATCCTCTCCTGGTGTCAACCTTTCTAGTGGAATGACATCAATGAAATTGATATAGAAAGAGAAAGAAATGAGATTCTACTCTTGATTCTTAGTTCAAGCCGAGATGAATTCAGAACTAATAAAAGGGGATGACATCAGGTTCTTCACCAGATTGAGTAGGTAAGTATGGCGTTGAGAGAGGGGAGGATTGAATGAGCGGTAGTCTTTCTGTAAATCTATTCTTCTTTTTCTTTGACTTCTCCCAATCAAATAAGAATACAAAGAGTTCTTTTTTCATACAACATCTTAATTGAATTCTAAGTAATGATATTTACGACTTTAGAACATATATTAACTCATATTTATTTTTCTATCATCTCAATTGTGATTCTATTTAATTTGATGAACTTATTAGTCTACAAAATCGAAGGATTACATAATTCATCAGATAAATGGATGATAGATCCTTTTTTTCTCTATAATATGATTTTTATTTATTCATTGGATTTCTTCGAGAGATTTTCCTTTAAATAATTTATAGGAATCGTTAATCTTCCTTTCATGGATTTTATCTATTATTCATATGATTCCATATCTTGGGAATCATAAAAATGATTTCAATAGTGCAATAACTTCACCAAGTGTTATTTTTACCTGAGATTTTGCCACTTCAGGTCTTTCATCTAAAATGTATAAACTGTAATATTAGTACCGCCTACAATCTTAGTGGTTAATAATGCATGTCAAGATGATGCTCTTGAGCTTTGCGACTCTTTGATGTAGATCATTATTATCAGTTGCTCTTATAGTGATTACATTTCAAAAAAGAATCGATTCTTTTTTTTCAAAATAAGAAATTTTGAAGTTTATGGGAGTCATTTTTTTGGTGATATGGAATATTTGAATGGAGAAGGAAGTGTATTAAAAAAAGACTTCTTTTCTCTCATTTCAAAATTTTGATAAATACCAATGAATTCAACATTTTGATTATCGGAGTTATCATGTAATTAGTTTTGGGTGGTTTACCTTTTTCACCATAGGCATTCTTTCTGGAGCAGTATGGGCTAATGAAACATGGGGTTCTTATTGGAATTGGGACCCTATGGAAACTTGTGCATTTCTTACTTGGACTATATTTGTAATTTCTTTACATACTAGAAGAAATCTAA
The DNA here is from genome assembly GCA_021442155.1 of Cymbidium sinense. Classification (NCBI taxonomy): domain Eukaryota; kingdom Viridiplantae; phylum Streptophyta; class Magnoliopsida; order Asparagales; family Orchidaceae; genus Cymbidium; species Cymbidium sinense. The sequence goes on from JAKCPB010000616.1 coordinate 3,320, forward strand.
AATTGCAAGACCAAGGCACGAATTCAGCATTTTCTATTGAATTCTCCTAAATTGGATATTCTATTTTGGGGCAAATCTATTAGAATTTAGGTTCCATAGTTATGGTTCATTCCAATGAATATATAATTGAAGAAAATAAACTACATAAAGAATACATAAAAACATCGTCTGATACATAATGAAAATTTGTGGAGTATTTGAGAACCATTTCAATAGAGGCACTACATGTTAAATGGTTATAAAAAACTTTAGATGTATCTCATTACAAATCTAATGCTTCTGCACATATCTTTAAAAATATAGAGCTATAAGAAATCTTGGATATAGATCTTTCTATTGATCCTCTTCTATAAGAGGTGGGTGGGGAATCAAGAGAAGCAAGGTTGGGCACATCATACTCTTTAGGGATTGTTTCATGTCAATTTTCATCTTTATGAATAGGGCAAGAGCCCATACTTAGAGCATAATTCATACCAAGTGTCTAGTCTACATAACCAAAACTTCGAGGTCCGCTCTAGTCTATTAGGTCACAAGTCCCTTGTCAGCTAGCCCTTCTCCTCTTCTTTCTTCTCTTGTTAGCCATTTGAGCAAGATTTGGAATGAAAACGACCTAACTCAATGCAACCTAAAAGCAAGCATCAACTGCTCTTTTTCCTCAAAGCAGATGTTTAATGAATGATTGCTAAGGAAAAACTTCATGATGGAGTACTCTGTCAGATTTGATGCTTCACTTAAGCACTCTATTATTTCCTCTTATTCATGATTGAGGATAAGCTGAGTGGCAAACTATTCAATTCACTTTTTTTGGAGGGGGCCTTTCATACTATAGTACGACTTCAATGCACTTCAATCTAGTGGATTGGTTCGAGTTTAAAATGTTCCAAACCAAGATACAACTGGATATATGGCCTCAAATGCTTGTAAATAGCAAGCATAGGGTGACAAGGCCAAACCAACTTTGGCCATGAATATGGCTTCCAAACTTGAGCGAATTTGTATTTCCATTAAAAATGTAGAAAAACCAAGTTAAGCAAAAAAAAGGGCCCAGCAAAAATTACTTATTTTTTGAGACCCCATTATATGTTTTGTCCATATATGTTCTCTGATCACCAGTTCATACTATACTAGATCCAATTGCATTAAATTAGAATTGATAGAATAACCCAAATAGATTTGACTCAACTTTTATTGCTTGATCCATTAATAACTTTCATCAACTAGCAGCATTTCGACAGGAACCATTACGAATAATTTGTTAAATACATTGAGTTTCTATTTCAAAGATTTTTTTAAAAAGATTTCAATTTTGAATTTCATCATTTTATTGATTAAGTTATAACTGCATATACATGCATTAATTTGTATATTATCCATCGGCATACATTACAAATAACTCTTCCAATTTTATAGAAAAATAAACCAATGGCCCACTCAAGTTCTAGTGATTCTAAGAATGTGACTACAAGCAAGCTATAGCCACTTCATATGAGATAATAAATTTGGGGTGTTCAGATGGCCATTAATTGAAACTGTGAGACCCCTTCTCCTGATGTAATAAATCAGAAGCCCATAGCATCTTCCAAAGATCACATAACTCTCACTCTAATGTCTCAAGATCGACCGCACCAAGGAAGAATGATATTTGAGGTGAGGTACCTAGGTCTAGACTCAAGGGAGTAGTGAAATGCATCGTGGAAGGGGTGACCCGAAAGATGTGTACTCTCCACCAAACGGAGAAGCTGTGGCTCTTCTTCCTCATCAAGTGTGAAAGGTCGATTGTATGACGGACTGGCACTCCAATCCACAGAAGCATACTGAGGCTTCTCATGCTACTGCTTGATACAAAGACACAACGAAGAAAGTACCTCTCTATGAGAGGCAATGAGTGCTCCTGCCGCATCCTGACTCAGTGGGCTGGTTACCTGCAAAGCAATAATTCAATGCCATAAGCAGAAAGCTAAAGGTGTTGAAAAGAAAAATCTATTGCTATGACATGCATCAAAGTTAAAAGTCACTACCGTAGCTACTCCTTACCTGTTGAGAGGTCTTGTGGGATTGCTGTGCTCTAGGAAGCACCAACTCCCTTGCTCGCCGCTCATATATCTTGGCACCATGCTCGAGAAGACACGCATAACATAGCCACAACCAAGTTAACCTAACATACCCAACCCCTGTGCTATTGTCTAGTGGAGCCAAGTTAATTTTAGTGCACAAATCTCGAGGTGCCCCACATCATCGAGGTAGCAAACAAGTAAGTCTCAAAAAGGACTGAGCCCAGCTATCATCGATTTGCTCCCTAGGGATGAAAGGTAACCCGCCATATGCACTCACTTGAAAAAACCCAAATTGTCAAGCTGCCTTGTTAGGGGATCCCTTTAAGGCCACCGATTGACCACAACTGTAGCACATCCAACCCAGCCTCATGCTAACAAAGTACTATACACCGCTAGGAGATCAGTGTCTAAATATTGATGCATGTCTATTATGATGATTTGATGCATCAATAACTTCAACTCCTAGCATGTCGTCTGGCAGCCCACCTATGTATGGATGGTGGACTAATGCGAACCTAATCAAGAATGTAAGGAGAAAGAAGTCATTCTTTATGCATAGACAGGCCATCATTAGCAAAGTAGTTCCTTTCAGCTATTTTTTTAAAAGAAGGAAGGATCACGGTTTACCAGTGAGAACGTCATCAGAAGCAAAACCTAGAAAATGGATCGATTTGAACCAAATTCTATTGCATCTATCATTCTCCACTCCCAGAGGTCGAGCCTTTCTCCTCTGACTAGAATGACGTCATGAATATGAGTGAAACTTCATATCCTTTTCAGGCTCATCTCCATTCCTTTCACCTATCCCGCCAAAACCAAAAGTAATGAGAAGTCAAGAGTCTATTCAACTAGGAATCACTTACCATTTCTCTACCCGGTGAACCACACCATAGCTCGAAGACCACCCCACTTGTTCTACGGAGGTATTTATCTGAACTAGCTAATAAAAATTTAGATATTCTCTTCTTTTTCTTTGAAAGTAACTTAATGTAAGTGGAATTGAAAAGAAAGAAGAAAACTCACTCAAAAAGGCTAGGCTAACTTAGCCAAAGATAGAAAGAAATAGAGTTCAATAAGAAATGAATCGATTCAATCACTCATGTTTGAGTCCTTTTACATGTTTAACCGAATTGAGTGAATAGGACATCATGGTCAGAATGCCTTTTTTCATAAGTCAAAAGTTAGGGCTACAAGTAACACAAAGTAATAAAGAAGAGTGAAGTCGGATCCTGAAGCAAGAAAAAAAATAGGCACTTATGCCACTAGTATATTGGATCTGTAAAGATACAGCAAAATTAGAAATTCTTTTTCTATTAATAGCAAGATAGAAAGAAGCCAACATAACACATGAATCAGAGGCCTTCTATCACAAAGAAAGAGAAAGGAATGAGCATAGCAAAGGCTAAAGGAAAAAAGTCTAATCAAGTAAAAAAATGTCACATTAGGGGAACATGCCCTAGAGGTCTTTCATTTGCAAGAAAGAAAGCAGTAGTTACTAGTTAGGAAGTTAGTAGTAATCAACTACCTATATCATATTCTGTGGAGTTTGACCCATAAATAGTTGCCTTGAGATAGAGGAGTGAGTGCCATATAGTTAGCTAAGATCAGCTGATGAATGAGATAGCATAGCAGTATTCAAAGATTCTATAATCACTGGCAGCTTTTCACTTACTTTTTCAGGTTCAACCCCTTACTTTGGAAGAATCCAGCCTATACGAGTAAGCATGACCAGTACTTTGACGAGATTCGCTCCTAGAAGTTTCATTTCCCCATTTTTACCTCAGATAAGTCAACATAGATTAGGGAAAACAAGTGAGAGGAAAAGAATCAGATTTCACTGGTCTTTTCTTTCAATAGTGAGTCATAATGCGTAGGCACTATACTGAGCTTCCACACTAGACTAACCAATATGTTGATCAGCTTCTTCTAAAAAATCTCTTTTTTTTATGCTTGACCACTTTGCGAATGAGAATGAGTACATGTTATGCTAGGCCCTTGTGTTGGTTTTCCATATATATGAGTTCTGTGACTTTCCTTATTCCTAAAATCTAAACTTATGATAGAACTCTTATCACCTGAGAGACTCCTTATGGAGCCTGGTCACCCTACACAACTTCCTTTTTTCAAAAATGAGGGTCTTCCTATCTTTTTCATTGTCTAGTGTAGTTAGATGCTAATAGTGCTTTCCATCTGAGTCTTAGCTTCTAACTTCTTCTTTTCTTAGATTCTATTAGCTAAGCTGTCTTCTTTGTTTGATAAGCTATACTTTCTCCTTTCCTGGTCTATGCTTCACTGGTCACATACACATTCATACTTTACTTCTATATATATATGACATAACTCATATGTCATAGATCATATAGAAAGCATATGTTGCTTATGTGAAAGTCAGCCTACGATAGGTCTATGCTTTCATCAGGGGCACCCTGATGCTATTTTACTTTATATCTCATTCAAGAGAAAGTGAGTCATCCATCCAATTCATATGTTCATGGTGAGTGAAAATGATGCACTACGTAGACATCATTTTGACCCTACGAAAGCAATCCCTTTATCCAAATTAGCTTCATTTGCCATGCCATGTTGAGGGCTCAGAGGAAGCTCATGTTGGAAACCTAGCATGTGCAAGAAGCAAGAACTCTTAAGCAACAAGGTGCAGAGCAAGAAGATTCTTGCATCCGAGAAAGTCATTCCTTGACTTGAAAAGTTTGATCTTCTAATACTAGGCTCGCTACCGAGTTTGAGCTGTTTCTCCTCCCGATAGTAGGCTCACAACTAACAAGAGGATAAGAGATGGCTTTTCTTGTACACCTAATAGAGGTAGTGGCAAGTAGGGGTGAAGCAAAAAATAGAAGTAGAAAAAGTAGGAATAGGCAAGAAGCTTAGAGAAATTTTTTGATTGAACGGGAAATGCTTTAGGGAACAACCAAGTACTATTTGACAGTCTTGAAGAAGGAAAGAAAGAAGCTGATATTCATAAGAAAGAGGTCCTGGGATGATAGCCCTAAATCATACATTTAGCTTTGCATACCCTTAGTTTTATTTTAAGCTACAATGGGGGAAGGAAATGAGGCCTATCAAACTCACTTTCCCAGGTTAAAGTAGGTCCAATAGCATGTAGCTAATCTCACTAATATCTCAGATCGGGGGACAACTTTGTCTCCACTTCTGCTTGTGCACTCATGAAATCAAACTCATAGCTTAGCCTTTGTGAATGTACCTACAAGTGATAACCGCTCTGTATCCGTCATTTTGTTTAAACAATTTGTTGAGCAAGATGCGACGCTTTCAAAATCTTGTGACACTCAATTATCTATTATCTTTCACCTAAAAGTTATGGATTGGGGGAAAGCTTTCCCTCTTTCTTGAATTCAACTAATACTGGCCGATGGCCCAATCTCTTAATCTATGAATGATGGGTGTACCAATCAATCCTCCTCTCACCATTGGAAGTGCTCTTGTGAACCATGTGGGAAGCTTGCTTCATTTGACATCTTGCCAGCCTTTTTTGAAGAACTTGTGTAAGCAATCCTAAGGTGCTTCGATGTTGATCCAGCTAAATCAATTATAGTGACTTTGATAGTGGGTTATCCATCTATGTCTGTCAATCTCTTTTATGAGCTTGTTCTCTTTAGGGTCCAGCTTTTCTTTCCTTTTAGCCAATTCTAGTTTTTTTCCATGGATCACACTCTTTATTTAAAAAGTTTCAAACCCTAAAAGAAAGAATGTCTCAACTATGAAAATTAATAAATAGAAAGCCATGCAACTTAAGAGTGAAATCTCCTACGAGCCATTTTCTTATTTAGCTTCTGATATAGATAATCCTTTTTCTTGTAAGATTCTAAAAGAAGAATATTGAATATGTATAGGATGTTTGCAAGAAGTGATATCACTATTCTCATTCTTATTCTCGGTAGCTGTAGGTACTTGCTCTTGTTTTTGAAGTGATGAGACTTTGATAACCCGAGAAACCCAATGATCACCCATGACATACCGTATGTGATCCATAGTCATGGAGTCTAGGTTGGGGTTCACCTTTTTTTTGGAAAGAGTAGCAAAGAGCACAAGCCACCATCAAAGGCACTAATGAAAAGGCAGGGCAAAGAAGGTTGAAGCTCAACCCACCAATCGGTTATGAAAAATAAACATAGGTGAAAAAATCTCCCCATATGAGAAGCTAAGAAAGGTGGAAATTACACGACAACACAAGATGATGAGAGAAAGGAAAGCACCCGATAGCATTCCCTAGTGTAATTTTCTACAAGGAAGTGTCTCCCCATCCTGGCAAGAGAATGGTACAAAAGATCATCATGGCATATGTGATATGTGTACGGACATTGAAGAAGATTATTGTCAAGTACAAGTTTCCTATATTGAGGATGTTAATAGATAGACAAGAATTCCAAATTATGTGCTGGTAGTGATAACATCAAATAAGAATCCATTAAGGACAAACACCTTCAAGAAAACATTCAAGTAATGCATGGTTCAAGTTTGGGTATGATAGGTTGATGAAATCATTAGCCGCCCTTTCATTTTCTAGGAATAGGGAGGAATCCAAGATGAAACTATAGAAAAGGTCTTGAAAAGTGTATCTAAAGTTTGAGAAGTCTGACTCATAAAAAAAAAAGACTTTTGAACATGTCTAAATACAATGATTTACACCTACTGTTTGAAGGAGGCAGAGGGATAAAGAGAAGAGCTGTATGCCTATCCAGAGAAAGAAAATTATAGTTTTGTTCTTGTGGAGGTTTAACTCTAGGCTGTTAAAGTAGAAGCTTGAGGACCCAGAGCATGATAGTTCAACGTCATGCTCTAGTGCCTTTTCTACGAAAGAAGCCCTTACTCTTTCAATTTAGTTCAAAGTCCAAGTGTAAGCTAGTAAGTGATATTTACTAGTTTTTCATACTGAAAGAATATGGAGTGAAAAAATTTCTATGCATTTTTAGTTTATCCGATTGAAGTGCCATTTTACTTTCGAGATGTATTTCTAGTCTTAGAGAGAAATAGGCTTGAAAAAGAAGGACATGTGGATGGTAAAAGAAAGCATGAACCTATATGAGGGAATCTAGTTGCCTATTGATGGAATTGGAAAAAAAAACACTAGGCTCAAGAGCTGTATCCTCTCACACTTATGAGGAATCTCCTAATTTGGGAGAAATTCTATTCTATTCATTATATGATCATGGTCCCAATAGTATCTTTCTTCAATAAAGCCCAAAAATCTGTGATTCCTTCATACTATAGGTTTGACTACTTTCTTTTGTTTTTCTTCTTTATTGGATAGCTAATTCCTCAAGCAATCTAAGAGTGAGTGGGGTGTAAGGGAGTTTTGAACTTAGGTTACTGGAGGCGAAGACTCTAATAGGGAAATTAAAACTCCAATGGCTTTAGTAGGGAAGTAGGATAGGCACTAAAATGGAATATATCTATTTAGAAAATGCTCACTTGATTACAAATTGATTGAAAAGAAGCACAAAAAAAGGAAATAATAAGGAATGAAATTTCCAAGAAAATTTTGAGCGACAACCACTTCAACTATCTATTATAGGAAGAAAGAAGGATTCCACTTCTTAGGTACCTACCATTCATGTCACCTAAAAGCTCGCTCGGGAACCCCCACTTCCACTTGATAGTATGAAAAAAACACTAGAACTAGAAAATTTGAGCTGAGGATTTCACTTAATGGTAAAGAAGATGATATGCTTAAGACTAGATCCAATTACACTACAACTCTCACAATTGGGACTTCTACTTTTTATGGGTCTATAACTTTTTCTTACCTTTACTTTACGTGGAAGACTGTGAAAATAAATAAGCTCCTGTAGGTTTTGCTTTATTCTTTCTTCCAAAGCTTTGCTTTACTTGCATTTTTTTGTCTTTTTCTTCTCACTTCAAATGCCTGCAAATAGAAATCTTGGTAATGAGGTGAAATCAAACATGATTTCTAGAAAACTTGATTGCTGGCGAGCCATAGCAAACTTCAAGGCTTTCAAAGACTGGGTTTTTATATTACTTCATATGAATATTCAAGAGTATGACTACATGAGTGAGTTAGATAATAGAGTAACTAGATAAAATGTAATTGTTGAATTCTGAAAAAGACTTGCTTTATCAGTAGGTGCTAAACCAGCACTGATGAGCCACCCAGACCCAATACAAATCGGCTTTGTCGATTGCTACTATTTGACTATTCCAATGAAAAGTCTAGGACTAGGGATTGAAAAATCATCACAAGGTGCTAGATGAGTAGAGCCCTTACTAACCTATGTCAAATTATGATAGATAAAATGATATGCCATGTCTTCATCCTATTTGAAAATGAATTTTTAGGTATGAGGGCTATCCTAATTTATGCATAAACTTGCCCCTTGTTGCAGAACATGGATTTTTTGGGGTAGTGTCTAACTTCACACTTCTAAATGGTCTCACTGGCTTGAGATTGAGATTCAGAGGGTTGACTAAAGTAGGCATGAAATTTCTCCTACCTAAATAGTCAAACCTTTTTCCCAAGAACCAACTTTCTCTACTACTTTTATTTTAAGGAAAACTTGGCTTCATTTCACATTCATCATATCTTCAAATGAAAATACTTCATAGCATCTATAAAATTCTCAATCCATACCTAGAACTTAGTCAGATTTCTAGACATTTGGACTCACTACCTTCTGACTTCCTACATTACTATCTCATATGAAAAAAAATGATCAATCCACTAGGTGCCCAAAAGAACAAAGATGAAGGATGCAGCTGAAACTCCTTGATCAATGGCTTTGCATCACCATGAGAGTTGGCTGGTCATTGTTCTAAGATCATTAGCTCATCCTATAATTTGATCCCAAGAAGTAGATATGGAAAAGGGCTATTCCACACTTATTTCAATTACTTTTCCATTATATGTTATGTGAATCTACAAACCTGGTTCAGTTCATATTTTCTTTTTTTAAATCCTCTCATTTTATTCAAGTAATTGGTAATTGTTCGTTCATACAAGACTAAGACTATTGAACTTTGAACTTCTTCACTTCACTTAGAAACTGAAGGAAGCTATCCTTACTATTCTAAATTGAAATTATTATTACTATCCCTATCTATTTGATTTGCAAAATGAAAAAAAAGAGATCATTGGAACAATCCATATTCTTGATGCAAATGTTGTTACATTAGATTTCCTCAAGAGTTCTTTCCTTATGGAAATACAATACAAAACAAAGATGGGATTCTTTAATACAGAAGTAATATAGAACATAAAAGAGTAATAGAAGTTACTCTTCTTTGAATTGAGCTAGCTCAAAATCAATTCAAAGAATAAAAGAAAATAAAGATAAAATAAAAATAATCAATAATTTTCATTTTTTTAAAAAAAGTCAAGGTTTTTCTTTTATTTAGTGTCCATCTATAATGACTGATGAATCAAGAATTCAATTGAAACTCAATGAGTTCTTTCAACTAGTTTTGCTTATCGTTGTATCTGGGTTGAGAATTAGCTAAATATTTTATTCATATATGTAGTAAAAGAACATATCTAATTTAGCTCTTTCATGCCTATTCTAACTAGTTATTTTGGCTTTTTACTAGCTGCTTCAATTATAACCCTAGCTCTATTTATTGGTTTGAACAAAATACAACTTATTTGAAATAAATGAAATTCAATAAACAATTAAAAAAATCAAAATAAAAGCCTCTTAGCATATTTCATTTCAGGTATTCTATGGTTTCTTCCCTCGTCCATTGCCAATTCATGGTTATTAAGATTCATGGATAATTGATTCTTATTTAGGATAGATCGACTCTCTTTTATTCCCTAAAATAAATCAAAATGATTGAAGTTTTTCTATTTGGAATCATCTTAGGTCTAACTCCTATTACTTCCATATGATTATTTGTAACTTCATATTTACAATATCTGATTAGTTGGACATTTGATTAATTAACGCCTCTCTTCTTTTGGATTGACCTCCTCCTGACTAGTGGTCAAATTGAAGTTGCAATTCTACTTTATTTTGTGAAGTTCTTTCATTGTAATTTGAGATTACATAAATGGAATAACGCTCTATAGGATTTAAACCTATGACATCAGGTTTTGGAGATTTTGCTTTCCTAATCTACGCGTGCTACAAAATGCAGCCAATTGAAAAATGCTAGCTAGCTACTAGACTATATGCCTTATTGAAACTAGGTTGTAGTGCATCGGAGAGCATGCAATAGAATTGTTGACCATGTTTACTTTTTTTTGCTCCACACTCTGCTCGCAGCCTCATGACCCTTGTTTAACATTCCACTTATGATCCTGGAAGATTTTGAGAAATGCACCTGACCGAAAAAAGAGACTAACGCCTTTCTTCTCTTCTTTCATGTGAATGGTCCGCTTGTCAAGAATTGTTTTTCATGCTATATGCCATGTTGAGAAAAACCATACCTTTTCTGTACCTAGGAGGTGCTCCTTATGATGCTATAGACGATTATCCCTAGTGCAATGATGACCTCAAATAGGATAGCATTGTGTGCATTGGACTCTTTGAGTGTCCATATTTTTGCCGAGTTACCCTTAGCATAGGCCCCTATGTGACGCGACCATCAAATTTTTTGATGTTCCACCGCTGTGATGCTAGAAAGAAATGGTTCAACATGAGCTCCCATTCTACGGTGTGGTGGTAGGATAGCTAGGGGATTTGCTGGTGTAGGTATGGTCAAACCGAGGGGTCTTGGAAATACATAGGCCCTTCCATTCTACCAAGTTTTAGTAGCGCTTTCACCCTCCCTAGGAGCAAAGGGTTAGTGTAGTATGGGCCCTCTAACTTCCATCTAGATGTGTGTGATTCCTACAAAGTGAAATTTAGCTTTCATAAGCGCTTATGGTTGGCATTCCTACGGGCATAGACTTCTTGGGCCCTAGAGATGACTAGTGCCTTTGGAAACTATCATGACGCTTTGGTGTAGTTTTCTTTAGTTTGTATTATACTAAATGAAACACATAGAAAATAAAGGCGATAGTTCACTAGCTATGTATACAGTCAAAGGTGATCAATCAGTAGTTTCCCTTCTCCAGCCTGAGAAAAGTAGCGAACTCAAAAAGCTAGGTGTTTTTTTCTACTTTGGACACGAACACTATTTCATTATTAGCTAAAACCCACCCGAGAGATGGAACGACAATAAAATAAGATAAGTCAACATTCCATCTCAAATTGCATTGATAGCTTGTAGTGAACACCCCCCATATGAAATTGAAAGAAGCCTTTGGTACTTCAGTAGTGCAGGCGAACAACCCTAAAACTAATAGGCTTGAAAAAAGGCCTTTGGTCTTGTCTCATTGTCTTGTAGTAGTAGGTAGGGAAGCTACCACTTTATGATAGCTCTACTTCCTCGTCTTGCTTACAAAGTGTTTACTTTGCTTTCTTCTCTCACACTTGCACAAAGGCTTAGAGTCCTTTCACTAGGTCCAACATCAAAGCCAAATATGATCCAAAATCTAGATTGAGAGGAGAAGATATGTGGCTATTAAATGATCATATTATGGCATAAATTAGATAGGGCCCCACATCTAAAGATAGAATAGATTCATGGGTTTTTAGTTATTATTATTAGTTTGTTTAATTTTATTTAGTTTCAGTTATTTTGGTTTTATTAGTTAACTATTTGGTTTTAGTTATTAGTTATTAGTTTAATTATTTAGGTTATTAGTTTAGTTAGTTATTAGTTATTAGTTTTATTAGTTCTTAATTATTAGTTTAGTTATTAGCTTAGTTATTATAAGATATTTAGTTCTTAATATTAATTATTAGTTATTAGTTTATTATTATTAGTATAGTTATTGGGTTTAGTTTTATTAATAGTTAGTTTTTTATTAAGTTAGTAATGTTTAGGGTTTAGGTTTTAATTCTTAGTTATTATTATTAGTTAGTTATTTATTAGGGTTTAGTTTAGTTAGTTTATTATTATTTTTAGTTATTAGTTTAGGTTTAGTTTAATTTTAATTAGTTTTATTAGTTTAGTTTATTTTAGTTAGTTTATTAGTGGGGTTTTTTGTTTAAGTTTAATTTATTTTTAGGTTTTATTTTTGATTATTTTTTAGGTTTTACTTTTAGGTTTAGTTTTAGGTTTAGGTTTTATTTAGTTTTTATTTTATTTTTATTTTACGTTTAGTTTTTATTTTCTTTAGGTTTTTATTCATAGGTTTAGGGTTTAGGGTTTAGTGTTAGCTTACTTATGTTCAATTCCTTTTTTGTAAAAGAGGAAGAGGAGACCCCAACTTTGAATTGATAGAAATTAGAATTAGGCTTGAGCACAAGGAACTTCACTGCATAAATAAAAGAGAAAGATGAGATAAAGATCGATTTGAGGAAAGATAATTTGCGACATATACTCTTTCCATGACATGAGAGAAGAATCCACTTTCTCAATGAGTGAGATTTTCTTGATTTCCTTCGATGCAAGAAGCATCAATTGCATGTGAAAAGCATGATTAGGCTTAGGGAAGAAAGTTATGTGAAACATATGTGTAAATAAGGAAGAAATGAAACTTGATGGATTTCTTTCATGCCTAACTTGAAAAGGTTGGGTTCTCTAGGTGGTCGAGCCCTATCCTTGCTCTTAAAGGGTTGTGCCTCGCTCAATAATTGCCTTGACCTTGAAATTTAGCTTTGCTTTGTGAGCCCTACTCATAGGTGAGGACTTCACCCATATGATGATCCCTTTAGCAAAGGGACATCATGCATCAGTTTCTACCCATGGACTCACTTATTGGCATGCATCCTACAAAATTAATTCAATAAAGAACAATTCTTTACTCCACTATAACCCATCTCATCCGCTCATCTTTTTCTACCTTGACTCTTGATATTTATAGTGTTTCTTACAACATAGAGAATGAAGAGCTTTACTCTTTGACTTAGATCAAACCAGAAGTGCGTCCATGAGGCAATGAAAGAAAGTTTGATTTTGACAATTGCTAAAGATAAGTTCAAAGACCATTAGAAAAATGGATGGTTGATAAAACAAATGTGGAACTAGCCCAAGCTTGAAAGCTCAAATTAGTCTAGACAATGGAGGAAATGGAACACCTATCAAAAGAATTGTTGGAGTTGAACTGGACAAGTTTGAAATAGCCCCCAATGGGGCATCACATGCTAGCTTATCAGACCTAGTAAAGGAGCACCCTCACAAGATGGGACTGAAAGAATGATGCTACAAATCTCCATGATCTTTCTAATTGAAGAAAAGCCAGAGGCATTAGATGAAAAAGAAGATTTGGCTTTTCTTTTCTTTTGTAACCTCTCATGCTTGGAGGAAAATCAATCAAAATGCGGTGTCCAGCATTGGTTGGGAGGAATCACTGAGCATACTTTCACTTGACCGAGCATGAGTCAACCTTTTTTTTAGAATAAGCTTTTCTACACCTACCACTCACTAAAACCATCCAACATCTGTCTCTATTCCCACTGGCTTGTGCTATTTATAATGGAACTACATCCTCAGCTTTAGAATAAGTCTCAATTTCCTAGTTTGCTTACTGGTTTCACTACAAATTTCTTTTAGATACACGCAATTTTGTGCTGACCCTGAGTCCATCACGATCAGCCTACTTTTTATCCTCGAGCTCCCACACAAAAAATGCTTCAATTGATTGACAGATGCAACCCAAGAAAAGAGTAGTCATGGTTGGTTTCATTCTCCTCTCTGTAGAAAAGACAACCTTGACCTTCACCTACTTCTTGCAATTGGTCAGCAAAATAGTGGATGGTATGGCTTATGCCTTTATAATGGCATATGTTTTGGTGCCCTCTCCATTTGTGCCATCCTAAAAGCATTCATTGCTTTCACTGGCATTTACCCAATCGAGCTTAACCAAAAGGCTATCTTAATAGTAAAGCTCTACTCCACTTCTCTTCTTCACCCTTCAATCAATCAAGGTCAAAATCAAGGTCTTATCCTTCCTGAATGAGACAAAGGAACTCAAGCCCATAAAGATAGGTACTGCCCTAGATTAGGATGGTGCTACTCACTAAATACTAAAGAAACTGCTTATTTCGTGATGAACCCTTAACCTCTGGCTGCTTGATTATGTGTGTCATCTACTCTGCTTGGCTTGAGTGCATACACTAAGGCTATCAAATTGAGTAGCTTCTCCTATCCCCTATGGAGTACTTGGTCTTTTCAAGTAATTCAATCGGTAGAAACCTCCTAGACAAGGTTCAACTGTGAGGTTTCTATAAGAAATATCCTACTTAGGTGGAGCCCTTCTCAAAGAAAGGCGAGCCAAACATTCATTAATGACTTGGGAATGGAAGAACTGGGCACACCTATCATTCCTACTCTTTTATTCTTGACCATGAATGGGAATTTGTGAGGTGACACAAGTCTAGTATACAAGAACTTCTGTAACCTACATATAGTGGTGAGCTGAAACTTCAACCATAAGATGACATTCGCAGAGGCATGGATGGAAGTAAAAAAGGTGCATCTCAATAAGAGGAATGGGGATAGCAAAGCAACTATGGAACCGAGAGCCCCAAAGAACCAGTATGCCCTATTACGAGGAAAGGCTTGTCATATGAGAGCCAAAATCTAAGACTAGCTATTCGATCTCTTCCTCCGCTACGATAGTTTTCTCTTTCTTGCTTGTGTACTCAACACTGCACCAATTGCCTTCCCCAAAGAAAACCATTTGACTTTGAATACCTACTCAAAGCAACACTTTCAACATTGGAGCTAAAAGCTTTTCATTCTTCACACATTCATTCATTCAATGGGGCTGCTAACTCTAAATGACTGAACTCCTAGTTTCAAACTTTCTATAAAACAATTGGTACCTCTAATTTGTTGTAGTTTACTTGCCCATCTATATTTTCTTAACTTTTTTTCACATTTATATTCAGGTGAATCCTATCAACACACCACCATAGATACAAAACTGTGATTTCCTTTCTCCATATTAGAATGCAGCTCTTCTCTTCATCCCTCAGCCTTCTTTGAATGGTATGTGTGAATTATTGTATTTAAATTGCTTCAATAGTCTTTTTGCCAATGAGTCAGACTCTCAAACTTTAAATACACTATTTTAGGACATTTTCTATAGTTTCATCTTAGATTCCTCCCTATGCCTAGTGAACAAAAGGGAAACTAATGATTTAGATTTCTCGTGGAATGTCATGGGTGATCATTGGATCTCTCAAGTTATCAACATCTTGTTGCTTCAAAAATAACTATAAGTACCTACAGCTATTGAGAATAAGACCAAGAATTGATGATGTTTCAAAAGCAGAATCGGTTAGAGGCATATAAGCCAAGCCTCCAATGAAGAGCACAAATTAGGAACCATAGAAATTGACATCTTACCTATAGATGGAACATTTCATTAGAGTGCTCCACTTGATAAGCTAAAGGGATCCATGGTATGTCATAGCTTGATTTCTCTTAGACATAGTTCCTTTATTAGATATGTTTGAGATCTTTCAATATTTCTTTGGAAGGTCTTATAGCTCAAGTGTAGTAAACTTGACTTTGGCTACTAATCGGTTTACTGTATCCTTCTACAAAAGGAAGCGAATGGCATTCTGTTTAGTATGACATTTATCGTAGGTCAACCTCTTGGTTCTCTTTCTTCTTAGCCTAATAACTTTATCTAATCACATGATTATGTGGAATGCAGTGAGCAAGTTCACCGTTTGTAGTTTTTATACAATACTTGACAATGATGTCATAATTTGTGATGGCAAAGTTGCTAAAGCATATATACAAAATCTTGATGATATTCAAGTCAAGAATTCTTTTCATAAATCTCTGATATTGAAGCTGCTGAGTTTGAAAAGAAATTGAGAGTGAGAGGTGTTAGAGTTGATCTTTCACCTGTATCTTTCAATGCTCTCACAAATTCTCACCATCCTTGCAAGTGTGTGAGTCTTATGGAGGTCTATGAGCTAAAAAGGTTATCTTCCTTATGTAGGCTTCATGGCACTTCATAGAAAGTTCTTGGGAGTTTTGGTAATCTTAGCGGTGTACCCCATTCAAAGAAATATCGAAGGTTGCATATTTTGCATATGAAGGAAGTTCTCTCTGCTTGTCCCACTAGTGTGGAACTCTGGTTCGGTAGAGGGCATCCATTACACTCATATGTCTATGGAAGGCTTGTCGAATTACTTCGATAAAAACTTCTTACGAAAGATCTATGTGTAACTCTTGGAATTTCTTATCCTTATTCTAAAGTTTAGCAGTTTGATGAATATTCAATTGAGTTGGATGTCTCAATGGTGTGATTCTCTTTGTTGGTATTGTACAGTAGCTATGAATCATGCGGTGACCCTAGAGGAAAGAACCTCTGGTCACTCAGTGATTACATGCTTTTATAGAACTAATACCGAAGATGAGTTAGATCAGTTTGGTTTCTTAATGAAGTTGTATGAACTATGCGATAGTTTTGTCTTAATAGTATCTAATGGTTGGGCATTCCTTGAACCTAAGGAGGTTTCACTTGATGGTTTCTACCTCTTGGGAGGCTTACATGGTTCTGATTACTTAGTTCGGTCTCGTGGATTGTGTCAGCCATGAGCTGAGGGTGGCATAGTTGTCTTCTATCATGATAGAGATTTTGCTGGAAGAAGTTTCTTTTTTTGCAGAAATCTTGAAAGATGAGGGTAATGAAACTATCCCTACTACTGTCATTTAGAAGACTCATCACACATATACCACCAAACAAAGCAAAGAAGGAAGTAAACATAAACTAGTGGCTCGGATTTGATAGGGATGGGCTATTTACTAAGAAAGAAGGACTCTCTTGCTTGAACTGATAGCTATTGTGAATTAAGCTTGAGAAAAGATAGGCTAGCACCTTGTTCACTTAGAGTTGGAATAAAAATTGAATGCCCCTACTCAAGCACCAACTGTAGTGATTCCCCATGATTAAAAATAGCATTATTTCTTCAAAGATAGAATCTCACCGACCTAGGGGCATAAGAAAAAATGGAAAGAACTAAAAACTACACCAATCATAGCTTCTTCACCATGATGTGTGAACAGTGCCTCTACACCTTTTGCTTGGTAAATATCAACAAGAAGAAAAGTGGTTCCTCCCTAAGCTCTAATTTTGCTAACGCTCCATGAAGTCGCACATTGCTCTTGCTTCCTTCTTTCCTTCCTCTTAAGCTTCGACTAAGGAATAGAGCATGAGGGAAGACACCACTGGCTGTATACAAACCAGGGATTCATGTGACCAACGCTATGGCCAAATTACCTTTCAGATGGGGAACTTCATGCCCTTATCCACTTTCAATTAGGATTTTCTTTCTGAAGCTTTACATGATGGAGGATGAGAGAGAGTGTGTAGCAATGAAAGTAGTTGAGCCTGTTCACATCATTAGTGCAAAAGGAACCGGTCCTTGATCCTCACTGACCCACATAAAAAAAAGAAGGCACTCGAAGGAATTGTTATTGCACGGATTAGGAAGCTCTTGACGACTGAGAGGGAAGGAGTAGTTTGTCAATTTCTACCAAGAGAAAATCCCCTTTTTAAGAAATGGCGAAAGAGTCAAAGAGAAGAATTAGAGTGGTGGGTAGGGCGAGTGGTTAGGAAGTAAAAGCTAACTCGAAAAAGGGAAAGAAAGTAAGAGAGTTAGATGAATCGAAAGTGGTCAAAAAGGGAGAAATATCTCTTTCTCTTAAAGCAAGTGATATTGAGTCTTTTTTGTAGTCAGACTTTCTCATGAAGGCAGATGTTCTATCTCATAAGAGAAACAGGGGCTTCAACTTTGTCCACCTTCAAGCTAGTTGATGCCCTTTTCCCTTTTGTTTTGAAAAGAACAAAACTCTTGCCTTTCTTCTGTTGAAGAATAAACTATTGCTTTTTATTTTGTACTTTCGAGCGCTCTATAACTAGCTGCCCTATCTCGGGGTCACAATGATGCAAAAGAACTTCTATTTTCTATATGCTATTTTGCACTTAGTGATTAGGTTCTTCTTTGTCATAGAGAAAAGCATGCAGATCTCGCTTGTCCTTTTCATTGACATGGAAGCTTGGCTTGATTACCTCCACGTTCATGAAAGCTCAAAGTAGTGCCAATTTTGTTTTCAGAACTATTGATTAGATTCATTCTTTTTTCTTGTCTTTTTTTGAACCTATTAGAAACTTGCAATATACATACGTACTTACTCATTGAAGACCCAACCAAAATCTAAGGTAGAAAATGTAGAGACATCCCATTCATTGAAATTTCATTCAAGGCAAGGTGCGGAGCATCAAGACTCACATAAGATTAGAAATGGATAGATTCCATCAGTGGGAACAATGAAGAGCCTATGGATCAAACTGGCTAATTACTTCTTAAAGAAAGTAAACAATTTTGGTCAAGATCAAGCATTCATTTCTTAGAAAATAGAATGAAGGGGAAATGGACTGAAATCCATCTAACACTTTGGAAACTGAGAAAGGTTGGAACTGATGGCTGATCAGATCAAGCAGGAATTCTTTGATAACCCTACTTTGAATATTGATCTTTTTTGGTAGACCTATGAATCTTTTTCAAAAATATCTAAGGAGCAGTTCCCCTTATCTGGAAGAAGATTGAGGATCCTCTCTCATGGTGTCAACCTTTCCAATGGAATGACCTCAATGAAATTGATATAGAAAGAGAAAGAAAGGAGATTATGCTCCTGAGCCTTAGTTCAAGCCGGGATGAATTCAGAACTAAAAAAAGGAGATGGCATTAGGTTCTTTTCCAGTTAGTAGACATTGAATAGGTAAGTATGGTATATATTGTAGGAGTTGAGAGTGGAGGATCGAGGGGTAGTCTTTCATGTGTTAATCTATTCTTCTTTTCTTTGACTTCTCCCAATCAAATAAAAATACAAAAATTTTTTTTCATACAATATCTTAATTGAATTCTAAGTAATGATCAATTAATCTATTTTATTTCATATCTATTATGTTGAATCCTAGTGACAATATGTCCTATATGTCTTTTGGTTAGTTATTGATGAAGAACCAATATCTATCTCAGCCTTTCTTAGACCAACTTAAAATGGGGTGTGGTCAAGAAGTAAGGCAATGGGTTTTCGTCCTATTATTCAGTGGTTCGAATCCTTCCGTCTCAGATCATTTGCATCCAAAATGAAAGATTCTTCTGTATTGAAAATCCAATGAAATAATTTTCTATTTCATGTTGGATACAATGTTATCCAATTTGAATTCTAAGAATCAATCTTAGAATCATATCTTTTTTTATAGTCTTTCTATATTTCTATTATATTCTATTTATTGAACTATTTTTATTGAAATTATTGAAATTTATACTGATTGATATTGAATTTTTGAGATGATTTTTTCTTTGCAATGAATGGTGCTTTTGTATTTTGGAAAGCATAATTACAATAGATAAGGAATAATTTGAATATTTCATTCTACATTCTACTAAGGTGTTGGGTATCAAAATCATTAGAAAAAATTTATGAATTTTATACCTCAGCAAAGAATTAAACTTTTGATTTCTAATTTTTCGGGATAAACAAGAATTAGGTTTCTAATTCAGCAAAATGGATTCATAAAATTGAATCTATGAAGATGAAGATACTAATTCAATATTATTGATATTGACTATTTCTAAATGAATGGTAATGCATCTTTCATCATTATTTCCCAAACCCTATTGAATATTGACAATTTAGCTTAAATTTCCTTATTATTATTTAAGGTAAGCCACCATGGTGAAATTGGCAGACACACTGCTAGAGCATTTCGACTTAGTCCGAGTGGTGGCATAAGGCATAAATAAGAATTCTTGTTAATTATTCATATTAATAATATATAATAATATAGACACAATAGATCTAATAGAATATAAAATCTTGAAAATCTTCTCTTTTAGATTCTATTCATCCCCTCCTTGATTTGAATTATTGAAAAGGGAATCTTCTTTATGATAATTATGACTTTAGAATATATATTAACTCATATTTCTTTTTTGATCATCTCAATTATGATTCTAATTCATTTGATGAACTTATTAGCCTATGAAATTGAAGGATTATGTAATTCATCAAATAAAGGGATGATAGCTACATTTTTCTCTATAATAGGATTTTTAGTTATTCATTGGATTTGTTCAGGACATTTTCCTTTAAGTAATTTATAGGAATTGTTAATCTTTCTTTCATGGAGTTTATCCATTATTTATATGATTCCCTATCTTGGGAATCATATAAATGATTTCAGCATAATAACTTCACTAAGTTTTATTTTTACCCAAGGTTTTGCCACATCATGTCTTTCAATTGAAATGAATAAACCTATAATATTAGTACCTGCTCTACAATCTTAGTGGTTAATAATGCATGTCAGTATGATGCTCTTGAGCTATGCAGCTTTTTTATGCGGATAGTTATTAACAATTTCTCTTATAGTGATTACATTTAAAAAAAATTGATTCTTTCTTCAAAATAAGAATTTTTCATGTTTAATGAAGTCATTTTTCTTTGGTGATATGGAATATTTGAACAAAAAAAGAAGTGTATTAAAAAAGTCTTCTTTTCTCTCATTTCAAAATTTTGACAAATATCAATGAATTCAATATTTGGATTATTGGATTATTGTGTCATTAGTTTATGGTGGTTTACCTTTTTCACCATAGGCATTCTTTCTGAAGTAGTACGAGCTAATGAAGCATGGGATTCTTATTGGAATTGGGACCCAAAGGAAACTTGGGCATTTCTTACTTGGACCATATTTGTAATTTCTTTACATACTAGAATAAATCCAAAATTGTATGACCAAGGTAGGAATTTGGCATTTTCTATAGGATTTCTCCTAAATTGGATATTCTATTTTGGGATCAATCTATTAGAATTTGGGTTCCATAGTTATGGTTCATTCCAATGAATATCTAATTGAAGAAAAGAAACTACATGTCTCATTACATAAAAACATCGTCTTATGCATAATGAAAATTTGTACGAGTTTTTGAGAACCATTTTAAAAGAGGCATTACGTGTCAAATGGTTCTAAAAATATTTAGATGTATCTCATTACAATTCTAATGTTTATGCACTTATCTCTGAAAAAATAGAGCTAAAATTAATCTTTGATATAGATCTTTCTATTGATCCTCCTCTACGAGATGTGGGTGGGGAATCAAGAGAAGCAAGGTCAGGTACATCATACTCTTCAGGGATTATTTCATGTCAATTTTTCTCTTTATGAATAGGGCAAGAGCCCATACTTAGAGCATAATTTGTACCAAGTTTCTAGTCTACATAAGCAAAAAAAGTCACTTTGAGGTGCTAGTCTACTAGTCACAAGTCCCTTGTCAGCTAGCCCTCTCTTTTTCTTTGTTCTCTTGTTAGTCTTTTGAGCAAGAACTAGAATCAAAACTAAACCAGAATAATAACAACAACCGTAAATTCTAACAAGCATGCTAGTGAGAAAATGTAAGCATCTGATCAGAGATAGGGCTTTAGCAAAACATTTTTTTCCTCAGCTAGGATGAAGTTGTCGAGTGATCATTGGCTGAGGAAAAACTTCATGATGGAGTACTCTTTGTCAGATTTGATGCTTCACTTGAGTGCTCTATTATTGCCTCCTATTCATGATTGAGGTTAAGCTACATGGCAAACTATTAGATACACTTTTTTTGGAGGGGCCTTTCATACTATAGTATGGCTTCAACGCACTTCAATCTAGTGGATTGGTTCAGGTTTGAAATGATCGAAACTAAGACACAGCTATGTATATGGCCTCCAATACCTATAAATAGCAAGCAAAAGGAGACGAGGCCAAACTAACTTTAGCCATGGATATCGCTACCAAACATGAGAAAATTTGTCTTTCCATTCAAAATGTAGAAAAACCTAGTTAATCATAAAAAGGATATAGGCCAACCAAAAATTACTTATTTTTCCATTAGAAGTTTTTGTCCATATATGTTATGTGATCGCCGTTCATACTATATTAGATCTAGTTTCATTCAATTGGAATTGATAGAATAACCAAAAAGGAATTGACTCGACATTAATTTTTTGATCCCCAAATAACTTTCATCAACTAGAAGCAATTTATAAGGAATTATTAGGAATAATTAGTTAGATACACTGAGTTTCTATTTCAAAGATTTTCAAAAAAGATTTTGATTTTGAATTCCATCATTTTATTGATTAAGCTATAACTGCATATACATGCATTAATGCATATATTATCCATCGGTATACATAATAAAATAACTCTTCCAATTTGTAGAAAAATAAGCCAATGGTCCACTCAAGCTATAGTGATTCTAAGAATGTGACTACAAGCAAGCTATAGCCACTTCACATGAGATACTAACTTGGGGGGTGTTCAGATGGCCATTGATTGAAACCATCAGATCCCTTCTCCTGAAGTAATAAACTAAAAAGCCCCAAGCATCTTCCAACATCATACCTCCGACTCTAATGTCCTTTGGCTAGTAGATGGGACTCACCACTAGAGAAAGAATGATATGTGAGGTGAGGTACCCAGGTCTAGACTCAAGGGAAAAATGCATCAAAAAGTACCTAAAGAACTCAAAAACATGAAAGAGGTGTACTCTCCACCAAATAGGAAGTGGCTCTTCTTCCTCATTAGGTGTGAGAAGTCGATGGTGACTAACACACTCCAATCCATAGAAACATACCATGGCTCCTCATGCCACACGATGACCCAAGAAGAAGGTACCTCTATGAGAGGCAATGATTCTCTATGGCATCCGACTCGGCTGGTTAACTACAAAGTCAAAGCAATAGTCATAATAAGAAAAGCTAAAGGTGCTAAAAGGAAAATCTATACTATGACATGCATCAAAGTCAAAAGACAATACCCTAGTAGGTCCTTGCTTGAGAGCTCTATGGAACCAGTGCTCAAGCCCCAACCCCTCTCACTCACCACTTACCCTATCAACAGTGTTACCAAATCTCCAGTGATCACCCACATAGAGAGGATGGTATCATATTTAGAGGATCATCAGCATGTCCATTTAGTCATGACCAACAAACTAATAAAGTATTATGCATACTCTAGGAGCACCAAAAAAAAAGGCATGCATGTCTACTTCAATGATCAAATGTGTCAATAACCTCAACTCCTAGCAGTGTGATGATAGCACCTATGTCGACCGGTGGACTAACGAAACCTAGTCAAGAATATAAGGAGAAAGAAGTCCTTCTTCACAAACAAACCAATGTTAGTGAAGTCCTTCCTTTCATCTATTTCATAAAGAAGGAAGATTCGCCCATTGAGAATGTCATCGATGCAAAACTTGGCAAATGGATTAGTCTGAACCAAATTCTATTGCATCTGTCCTTTTGTTCTCCTACAGGTTGAGCCTTTCTCTCTAACTGGAAAGACCTCATGAAAATGAGTGAAACTCCAAATCCTTTTCAAGATCATCTCCATTCCTTTCACCTATCCCTGCTTACTCGAACCAAAAGCAATAAGCTGAGAAGTCAAGAGTCAATCAACTAGGAATCACTTACCATTTCTGACCCGGAACCACACCCTAGCTCGAAGACCACCCCACTTGTTCTACAGAGGAGTTTATCTGAACTAGCTAATAAAAATTTAGATATTCTCTTCTTTTTCTTTAAAAGTAGCTTAATGTAAGTGGAATTGAAAAGAAAGAAGAAAACTCACTCAAAGAAGCTAGGCTGACTTAGCCAAAGATAAAAAGAAATAAAGTTCGACAAGAAATGAATTGATTCAAATGTTTGAGCCTCTTACACATTTGAGTGAATTGAGTGAATAGAACATCTTGGTTAATGTCTTTTTCATAAGTCAAAAGATAGAGCTACAAGTAACACAAAGTAAGAAAGAAGAGGAAGATCCCAAAGCAAGAAAAAAAAAAAATAGAGATCGATGCTAGTATATTGGATCTATAAGGACACAATAAAATTAGAATTCTCTTTTCTATTAATAGAAAGATAGAAAGAAGCCAACACAACACATGAATCATAGGCCTTCTATCACAAAGAAAGAAAAATGAATGAGCATAGTGAAGTCTAATTGAGTCAAAAAAGTGTCACATTTGGGGAACAAGACCTAGAGGTCCTTCCTTTAAAAGAAATAAAGCAGCAGTTATTAGTTAGAAAGCTAGTAGTAATCAGCCTCCTAGATCGATTCATAGAGTTTGACCCACAAATATTCCTTGAGATAGAGGATTGAGCCATATAGCTAGCTAAGCCAGCGAAGAGAGAGCATATGTTCGAGAGTATCCAGAGATTATATAGTCACTGCCTTTTCACTTGCTTTTTTGGGTTCAACCCCTTACTTAGAGGAATCCAGCCTATACAAGTAAGCATGGGTGGTAATTTGATGATTCCCTCCCAGAAGTTTCATTTCCCCATTTTGACCTTGGATAGGTCAAGGACTAAGGGACAACAAGTTTCAAGAAGATAAGAATTAGATTTCCACACACTCTTTTCTTTAATTTTGAAAAGAGAATCAAATTAACCAATATGTTGACTTCTTCTAAAAATCTCTTATGCTTGACCATAATGAGAATGAGTTGCTATGCATTTCCTATGACTTTCCTCATAAAATCTAGACTTATGATGTAACACTTATCACCTAAGAGACTCCCTATGGAGTCCGGTCGCCTTACACAACTTTCTATTTGCTCAAAAATGAGGGTCTTCCTATTTTTCATTATGTTATGTAGTCTTAGAAGTGCTTTCCAAGAAGCTGACTTCTTCTTTTCTTAGATTCTATTAGCTACACCGCTTTGATAAGCTATACTTTCTACTTTTCCCTGCCTATGCTTGAGGTCACATACATATTCATATTTTACCTATATATATTTGACATAACTCATAGAAAGCATATGTTGCTTATGTGACCAAGAAAGTCACTCATAGTCTGTTTCATCGGCACCCGCTATTTTACGACATCTTATTCAAGAAAAAGTGAGTCATCCATCCAATTCTTATGTTCACGGTGAGTGAAAATGATGCACTACATAGATGCCATTTTGACCCTATGAAAGTAACTCTCGCATACCAAATTAGTTTCATTTGCCATGCCATGTTGAGCTTTAGAAGCTCAAGCATGTAGCATGTGCAAGAAGCAAGAACTCTTAAGCAACAAGGTGCAAAATAAGGAGATTTCTCACATGATAAACTCATTCCTTGACTCAAAAAAGTTTGATCTACGAATACTAGGCTCACTACCAAGTTTGAGCTCATTTTCCTCCCTGGTGGTAGGCTCCCTACTAACAAGAGGAC
This sequence comes from Cymbidium sinense, assembly GCA_021442155.1. Classification (NCBI taxonomy): domain Eukaryota; kingdom Viridiplantae; phylum Streptophyta; class Magnoliopsida; order Asparagales; family Orchidaceae; genus Cymbidium; species Cymbidium sinense. The sequence goes on from JAKCPB010000616.1 coordinate 28,585, forward strand.
AAGTGATGGCTTTCCCTATACACCTAATAGAGGTAGTGGAAAGCAGGCATGAAGCCAAGGGGTAGACAGGTAATGCTTTAGGGAACAACCAAGTACCTTCCGATAGTCTTGAAGATGGAAAGAAAGAATTGATATTCATAATGAAGAGGTCCTGGGATGACATTCTTAAATCATACATTTAGCTACCCTTAGTTTTATTTCAAGCAAAGAATGGGGAAGGAAAGGAGGCCTATCAAGTCACTTTTCTAGGTTGAGGTAGTTCATAGCTTGTAGCTAATCTCTAATATCTCGATGGGGAAACTCTATCTCACTCTACTTGTGCACTTATGAAATCAAACTTATTACCTAGCTTTGGTGAATGAGCTACAAGTGGTAACCAATTCAGATCTATCATCTCTCTTGAAGAAGTCACGAGATAGATGCGCTTTCAAAATCGTGACTCTCAATCATCTATCTTCTTTCACTTGAAAATTATGGATTGGGGAAGGCTTTCCTCTTTGTTGACTTCAACTGACAATAATGCCCAATCTCTTAGTCTATGAATGATGGGTGTACCAATCAATCCTCTCTCCTACCGCCATTGGAAGTGCTCTTGAACCATGTGGGAAGCTTTCTTTATTTGACATCTTGCCAAAGTTTTTTGAAAAACTTGTGTAAGAAAGCCTAAAGTGCTTCGAAGTTGATCCAATTGAATTAATTGCAATGACTTTGATAGTTGGTTATTCATCTCTATCTTTCAACCTCTTTTATGAGCCTATTTTCTTTAGGGTCCACCTTTTCTTTCTTTTAGCTCCATTTCCCATGGATCACACTCTTCTTTTTAGAAAGTTTTCAAACCCCAAAAAGAAAGAATGCCTCAACTACTACTAAATGACAAAGAGAAAGCCATGCAACTTAAGAGTGAAATCTCCTACTGGCCTTTTTCTTATCTAGCCTCTAATATAGATAATTCTTTTTCTTGTAAGATTCTAAAAGAAGAATATTGAATATGTATAGGATGTTTGCAAGAAGTGATATCACTATTCACACTTTTATTCTCGACAGTTGGAGGTACCTATACTTATTTTTGAAGTGATGAGACCTTGAGAGCCCAAGAAATCCAATGATCACTCATGACATACATGCCATCCATGGAGTCTGGACTGGGTTCACCTTTTTTTTGGAAAGAGAAAGAAAGAGCACAAGCCACCCAAAAGCTAGTGAAAAGGCATGGCAAAGAAGGTCAGATGCTCAACCCACCAATCAATTACTATGAAATAACAAACATAGGTGAAAAAATCTCCCTAAATGAGAAGCTAAGAAAGGTGGAAATACATCATTGATAATAAAAGATGAGAATAAGGAAAGCACTCATGAAAACATTCTCCTAGCTCAATTTTCTACAAGGAAGTGTCTCCCCATCTGAAGTAAGCAGTAGACCAGCATGGTACAAAAGATCATCATGGCATATGTGATGTGTGTATGACATTAAAGAAGAACACTATCAAGTACATGTATACCGAGATGCTAATAGATAGACATAGTTTTTCAAATTATGTCGGTAGTGATGGCATCAAAAAAAAATCTATTAAGAACAAACACCTTCAAGAAATCATTCAAAGTAATGGTTGGTTCAAATTGGTCGATAGGTTGATGAAATCAAGACGCCTTTCATTTTCTAGACATAGGGAGGAATCCAAGATGAAACAATAAAAATGTCCTTAAAAGTGTATCTAAAGTTTGAGTCACTCATAAAAAAGGACTTGAACCGGTCTAAATATAATGATTTATACCTACCGCTTGAAGGAGGCTGAGGGATAAAGAGAAGAGTGGCATGCTATTCTAGTGAAAGAAAATCATAGTATTATTCTTGTGGAGGTTTAACTTCAGGATGTTAAAGTAGAAACTTGAGGACCGAGAGTATGATGATAGTTCAACGTCATGCTCTATTCTAGTGTAACCAATGGGAATACCAAGGTATGATTCAAGATAATAGGAAAAGTTTATTAACATATGCCATGAAGTTATCCAGGTCACATATCATAAAAGTTTCTTTGAATAATTCATGTTTATCAAAAATAGGCATCTTTATCATAAAGAATTCTTGAAAACCAAAAATTCATGTATATCAAAAATAGGTATGTTTCTCTGAATATCAATGGAGTTATCCAAGTCACATATCATAAAAGTTTATACTCACTAAGATTAAATAATATTTCTACTAATTAAGAGAAGAAGACTTCATAGATAATTCCAATCATACCCTATCCAATATATACATGAATCACATATATTAGAAATGATCCCAATAATCATTAGCTTTTCCTCCATTTTATATATACAATATTCCTCTCTCCTACCTTCCTTTTCTCTTTGTCATATTAAGAGGGGCCCCAAAGGCATGTCCAAGGTTCCTAGCATAATGGATCGATAAACTGATGCTTCCAATACCTATAGCTCATTCAAGAATAGGAGAATCAAGCATACATTTTTCATATATTTTGAATGAAAGATTATAGTCACACTAACTTAGCATAGGCTTGATGGGAGGACACTCCAACAATCAAAGATTTAAGGAGGAAAAGTCTAGATAATGATAGAATCTGAAAAATAGATCTTTTAGAAGCAAGTAATTCTAAACTTTTTTTGAAGGGCTAGAAGGAACTCTAGTTATATGGTGGAATTTTTTGATATTGAGAAAGAAAAAAGATAGATATGTTAGTGGAGGCACTAATGAAATGAATGTGAAATGAAGAAACTATCTTTTTCTAAATCATGGAAAAAAAAGATGGTAGACCACTAGGAGATGGAATGGAGGTCACTTTTCATTTTATATAAGCTACTATGCTTTCATTTCTCAAATGGATGATGATGAAGCTCTTTCATATTTGTCGAGATGACCAAGATTTTTTTAGTGAGAGGAGACGCTTTGAACTGAACATTCTGATCCTATCGATTTTGTTGAATCATTTGTACATACATCAAAGTCCAAGCACTTTTGAGAGAGATAGAACTGGAGGAGCTGAAACCCCTCAAAAAGGTATCTCAAGATTGGGATGGGAGTTCAAATGGGAGAATGGTAAGATAGGATCAAGCTCTAGGAGTACATTAGACAAGCACATTGAATCTTGGGCAGGAGATTTCATAAAAATAGGAACATAGTTTGAGAAGGCAGCTGGGATGATGTCAGCCAACGTGTGGAGAAACATGTAAATTCTTGTACTTTATTTTTTGAGGTAGTTATGAGTGGACAAGTGAACGGTACCACTGCCTTAGTTGGTTGGTGAGGAAGATTACTTCTTGCTTATGCACTGGCTTTGAGCTTTGAATAGAGCACTCCATTTGGAAGTAGAGATGCTAGCTTACTTTCTTAGAATACATGAGAAATGTCTCATCGCATGATAGTCGTAGATGAGGTTTGTTTCAATGAGAAAATGTGGGTTCATGTAAAGAATTCGAACTATGAGCTTTAAGTGTCACCCTCCATAGTAAGTAGTATGTGGTGGTAATTTGAGCAAATCAACTAAATGGCTTACGTTTGCTCATGATGTACCATTTTAGAAACCTCAAGATAGATTACTCAATTCACCAAGATGTTTCAGGGCGAAGTGTGTAACTAGTCACTGAAGAAAAGAAAGGCCCTAGAGATGTCCAAACCTATTTTTTCTATGAAGGCAGGCAAAGATCAAGTTCTAGGTCAGTCAATCTTGGTGAAAGGAAAAGCTAGCAGTCTCTATGAATTACCCTACTCTAAGTCTTTCTAAGCTACCTAGTGGGACAAGCATAGTGAGGGTCTAGATTCACCCCAAGTCTTTCTCTAGATACCTTTGGTTGAGTAGACACCTAGTCCCTTTCATGCATGTAAATGTCAAGTCCCCTATCTAAATCATACCTTGGTTGGGTCGAGCCTACAAGGTGTAGAAGTTGTTATGTTTATTTTTTCATACCTTCGGTCTATTGCTTACTTAAGATGGGAGAGACACTTCATTGTAGAAAATTGAGCTAGGGGAATGTTATTAGAGTGCTTTCTGCTCTCATCATCTTGTGTTGTCAATGATGTAGTTTCCAACTTTCTTAGCTTCTCATTTGGGGAGATTTTTCACCTATGTTTGTTTTTCAGAATTGATTGGTGGGTTGATCAACCTTCTTTGCCCTAAGGGCATGAAGGCATTGGTCACATGGATCCTGGTTTGTATACAACCAATTGTGTCCTCCCTCATGCTCTATTCCTTAGCCTAAGCTTCGAGGTGGGGAAGAAGGAAGCAAGAGCAAGATGACTTCATGGAGCAGCGTAATCAAAGCTGTGGAGGAACCTTTCCTTCTTGTTGATACTTACCAAGCAAAAGGCATAGAGGTATTGTTCACATCATGGTGAAGAAGTTGTGATTGGTGCAATTTTGGTTCTTTCTATTCTTTCTTATGACCCAAGAGGTCGGAGAGAGATTCTATGTTGAAGAAATAATCGATGCTATTTCCACTCTTGGGGGAATCACTGTAGTTGGTGCTTGAGTAGGGGCATTCAATTTTTATTTCAACTCTAGGTGAACAAGGCACTAGCCTATCTTTTCTCAAGCTTGATTCACAATAGTTATCAGTTCAAGCAGAAGAGTCCTTCTTTCTTTGTGAAATGGTCAAATTAGCCAAACCCTAGAAGGGCAAAAGCACATATTCACTCAAGAACAAAGTTGACATTCTCCTTGTTATTAGAGGTCTATTAAATCTCTTGGAGGAAGGCCTACTAGTAGTTAGTGGTGTGGTAGCTCTTATTAGTTCAAGTCAATGTCGGTAGCTATAAACTCTTCTTTCTCGATGAATTATAGATCTATCATAGCCAAATCCATTGAGTTGGCTTTCTTACTGAAAGAAACTTCCTAAACATCTTTCTTCTTATTGACTATTGGAAGAACTTTCAAATGGGGTGATAATTAAGGAAAACTTTCTATCTAGAAAAGAAAATGTACAAGATATAAAAAGTTGACTCATGCCCATGCACAGAAAAAAGAAAATGTAGGAATGGGTTTGGTAAGAAAAAAAGTGATTCTACCATTGCATAAGAAAAATACTAGGACCTAGTGTTTTTGTCTTTGGCTTTGTATTTGTGTTTATATCAAGCTTCATTCGCATCCGCCCCTCAAAGATAGAAGCCCCATTTTTCTTTTTTCCTGGCTATGAACTAAATGGAAGGAAGAATCGATTGACTGCCACTTTCTCATTCTGGTTTTTTTCCTAATTCTTTCAAAGTTTTAGTCTATTTCTTTTCAATGTCAGGGAGAGTTTAAGTAAAAAAGAAGTCATAATAGGTCACAAAGATTCAATAAGAGAGAAGGTAAAAGAATCATTCAATGTGTATTGAACTTCAATACATAGATCAGCTCTGGAATGGAAGCCATGGAACCCTGATTCGATTCTTAATCATATAAACACAAAAGGAAGGTAGGTCAAAGAGCTTCATACAAAAAAAGGAAATAGAAAAGGTGTGTAGCATTATGCTATTCATTTTATCTCAATAATTATTTCAGCCTAGTATTGATTTGTTTCTGGGTCTTTTTGAGCTATCCAAAAAATCAACTTTCTTTTCTAGCCATCCCGAGCTTGCCTTAGAGTCCCCACCTAAGCTCATATGTAAGTTATCTATCTTTTCTTATATAAAAAGAAGTGTGCCAAAAAAGGCTATCTAAAGAAAATGAGCTAAGAGGAACACATCCCATAAAGGTCCTAAATCTATGATTCACTGGGTTCTTTTTCTTCTTGGTAACACTCTACTATAAGAAAAATAAAAGAATTTGAAGAACCTCGACGAGGCAAAACTTTTTAGAAGGCTCACAACATAAGTGAGATCTGGTTGATGGTTCATAAGAATTCATATATAGGCTTGAAAAGAGTAATAGCTAGATAACATACTAGTTAATGGATCTACTTGTTGTTCACTACCCCAACCCCAAATTAGCATGATTGGCCTTACATACTTCAAACTTTCACTGAAAGGTTATCAAACTAACTCGAGAAACATAATCCTTTACTATATGTCTATTAGGGAAGCCATCCTTCATGTGGTACTTACTTTACTATGCTCTAAAGCATACCGAAAACACTTTGAAACAATTTGAAAAAGATAAGCTGTTTTGAAGAAAAGAAGCTAGCCACCTTCCCTCCCTATGGTTACCTTCTTCTTTCGCCTAAACGACTCACCACCCTTCATTCATTAGACTTTCAATCTTTTAATAAAATTATTGCTATAGCTTAGGGATTCTATCACATTGTTATTGCCTCTTCCTTCCCTTTCACCGAGTTTAAAATCTTTTAGTTAGTCTCTCAAGACTTTGTCCCTCTCATTTCTTCTTGTCAACCTATGCATCTATGATCCCTCTATGCCATGTGTCCTGTATTGAGTATGTTCTATTTAGGAGATTCAATCCTTGCTTCTTCTCCCATGTAATTTCTTTCTTCAAAGACTCTAAGATGGAATAGTGTCACAAGTCTTTTAGGAGTGAGGATCCCCATCATTTTTCAATGGAAAATTGGTAGTGGGGTACTTGTACATGATTAGAATGAGTGTCAGACTGCTAATGAATCAACTATTTGATAGATATTGTAGCCTTGATGATAGGTACTCTTTTTCTATAGGGGGTAAGCAAGGGACTCCCCATATTCTACTCATTACAATCACACCTTAGGTTTTACCTAAGATGTAAGACCCCATCTTGGTAACAGTCTATTACTTTTTTTTTGGGAAGTAATAACCAAAATTTCAGAGGGTAAGGTCATATGCCACTAGGTGCATGATTAAGTAACCAATGTCTCAACCAGCAATTGGACTTCCCTAGACATAGTACGAAGCTCCCCTTCAAGCGATATAACTCACATTGAAGTCTCACGACCAAATCCTTAAAGAATCAAGCTCCAAATGAAATTCACAACTAATCAATTACCTTGAGTGAGAGGTATGCTAATGGAAAGTTTCGTGATCAATCGACTAAGAACTTCCATTAACCAATTATGGATAGGATGCAAAAGCATCTGCCAAATTGGGTTGCCTATGAGAAACACACACTTTCCACTATAGTTTGACCATAGGTGACCACACTCTATTTTTTTCAAACAACTATCCCACTAGATTGCTTGAGTGAGAAGTATAAAACTATTGATTAATCAGCCTTGGCCAAATGTACCTCTTCTATCATATTCTAATTGATCATCATAATCACTAGTCTCAAATTTGGTGTAATTAGAGAACCAAAGACTCCCAATATTAGACTGTATCTCATGAGGAATTATGGTCTTCAATGTTGTGGCTTCCATAGATAAATGTGCCATGCACTAAGTTACCCTTATAACCCTGACAAGTTCACCCATCAAGAGTATTCTTGTAGGTGTTTGGAGTGGAGATCCAAACTGGCTGAAACTAAAAAAATTGAGTTGAAGCAAGGGGTGTAGGATGGGACATAAGATGAGAGGATGGAGGAAGCCCTAGTCATTAAATTGTTCTCACATGCTTAACTAGGATTGTAATTTGGTATCAAGATCATGGTTGGGGAGACTTTCTTCACCTTTGGCCGAACTAACCTTAGATAAAAGCACAAGCTCAATATCAATTTGACAATTCTAAGTTCAGTTCTCCTTCTTTGGATCTTTCGATAATAAGGAGGAACTAAATGTGGTATGCCATCTCGCCAATGAGACATAAGTTATTGTCCGCTCCAATGAATGAACATGAAGAATCTCGCATCCATTAGCAAACCTACCAAAGATTGAGTACCTTCTAAGGTACTCTACTAGATCTATGTTCCTAAATGCTCTCTAAGTTTAAATGATTCAATCATAGGCATTCTTTTCTTCACTTTCATTGAAGATAGGTAAACATTAGAGCTCACCTAGACCTACAGCTCTAAAAGAGCTTTAGCTTTTGGGAAGGGAGGCACCTGAGCATGACTTAGGTAGTTCATTGACATGAAAGAGTCTATATTGTGTGTAGAATCTGGAATCAATTAAGGTAAGACATAGCAATAAGACATTTTACTTAGGCGCCTCGTGGAACATACCAGTTATCATGATAGCTAATTGCTTAGCTTCAAACTTAGATAGATTGAGAGTGATGAACTCTCCATCCAGTAGATTGCTATGCTTGGATCCTGAAATGCTAACTTGCCAATGCACTACTGAACAATGCTCCTTTCAACTATGGAGAGATTACCAGGATGCGACACTATCGTAACCAACTGAGTTAGAGAACCACCATAGCTGGTCATTGATAGGGGTATCACAACAGATTACTAGAGCATTGGAAATGATTTATTTTACTAAATCTTTGAACTAGCAAATGGATGGAGCCAGCGCTGGATCCCCCTTTCATTCAAGAGTAGCATATTCCAAAAAAATAGGGATTAATAGCATTGTTATAGGCTAAGAAAGGAGTAGTCATCTAGCATAGTTTATAGGCTTGCCAATAGATGCTTGACTGACCTCTTGTCTATTGAAGAAATGAGATGAGCTAATATGCTATACTGCATCATTTTGGAACAACAATTGGCTTCTCTTTCTTCTCCCTAAGATCAAATTTAGTACAAGGCTTAACCTTATAGATACGAGACAAGAGAGAACAATGACAAAGAATAGAGTTAAAAAGTACCAACTACCAGAATGGAGCTACCTCTTCCTTTAGCAGTGAGAAGTGGAATGGCAAAAAGAGTGCCCAACAAAGGACATATGAGGAGCTAAAAAAGTTACATATACAATTCCACTTACTCACAATAGTAAGGATAACAAACCTTGATGTTAATGATAGAAAACTCACTCTATTGTAGTGTTCCCATCCAAATATTATTCTTTCATTCAACTTCAAAAGGATGAGATCCACTGGCGAGCTATCTTCATGTTATGGAAGAGTAGGTGCCTTGATAGGCATAGGCACCTAATTATCTATTTTAAAAAAAAATGTAATCGGCTGAATTGATAGCAAATTTCATTGTGATGTTCACCGACTATGTCATGACTTTTTTTCGGTGTTCACTCTTTGCTTCATATCCAAGCTTTCTTTAGCTAGAAAAAGCTTTTTTCTATGAGATTTCCTGTTGAAATGAAAAGTTATTTTCTAGATGTCTCTTTTTCTATCTATTTCTAGAAAAGTAAAGGTGCTAGAAGAATGGAATCATTCTCTGGAGGGTCAAATTGAATGCTACCATTATCCTGGGAAACCTAACATATGGTAGAAAAGGTAGTATAGAGTTTGGCGGATGGCACCTATACTACCGTCACATCCCAGGATCCCTTTCTTGAACATCTTGGGATGGGTAGGAGGCACAGACTTCTGATAGTTGTGATCGATCTTGAACAGCCTTTCGTAGGAAAAAAAGGTGTAGTATTCCCAAGGGTCCAGTTGACCTTTGGCACATTGTCCCCTTCAGAAGACCACCTATAAGAAATGAATTCAAGCTAAGGAAAAAAGAAAGTATTTACAAATTCCATTTCTAGTTAGTAACTTTTATTAATATAATATAGATATAGAATCTATATTCTTTCTTGTTTTCTTCTTATTTGGTTCAAATGAAAACAAAAATGAAGAGAGTTCTAAAGTGAAGTCGATCCAAAATGAAAAGGAGGCTCATGGCCAATGGTAAATATATTAGAGTTATCATTATTTTGGAATGTACTAGTTGTGTTCGAAAGGGTGTCAATAAAAAATCACTAGGCATTTCTAGATATATTACTCAACAAAATTAACACAATACACCCAATCGACTAGAATTTAAAAAATTTTGTCGATATTGTCAAAAGTATACAATTCATGGGGAAATAACAAAAATAGATTGAGCAGAATGCACGTTAGTGGGAAAATTATGAACTTTATATCTTAACATATATAATATAAACCAAATCCAATTTCAGTCAAATCTTGAATGAATAAAAAAAAGAGTATTTTATTATATATATATATATATATATATATATATATATATATATATATATATATATATATATAAATAGCGATCTTTTATATTTACCCCAATTGGATCGGGGAATCAAATCGATTATAAAAACATGAGTTTAATTAGTCGATTAATTAGTGAACAAGAAAAAATCTTATCTAGATGGACAAATAGGTTAACTTTGAAACAACAATGATGAATTACTATTGCTATAAAACAAGCTTGTATTTTATCTTTGTTACTTTTTTGTAAAAATGAGAAACAATTAGAGAGAGTGGAGTTGATCCTTAGAACTATTGGTTCTAGAACCAAAAATAAATAGATATACTATTCATAACTCCAATCAAAACTCAAGCTCATATTAATGTTTTGCTCAAAAAAAAAAACTAGAATCCATATTTTATTCTAGTATTCTAAATTCTAAAATTAGATAAAGAAAAAATGGAGAAGAAATCTTATTTTTTTTCTTTTGCATCTTCCCTATGTCCATTCTCCGGGAAATCCTGTTACAATCATTTACTTTTCTTATAGAATAATTAATATTCTTTTATTCCTTTATTTGATTTGTATTTTATTCTTTTTGATTAATGATTTAATTTGAAATAATATCAAAACAATTCTTATTTGGTAGACCTATTTGTACAAGTATTTTATGATTCAGAAGTAACTATCTCTTGTATAGATTGTGAATAAAAAGATATAACTATAGAATAGCCTATCCTCATGAGTGATCGTTTATTGTGATCCACAATGATGAATATCTCTCTTTTTTTTCTCTATCTTGATGAGAAGAAATCAAAGCTCTCATTCTTTATTGAGTAGTTATTGAGTAAGTCTTGCATGAGCCCTTATAAAGGTTTATGCAAATAAATGAATCTTTTTTTTTGATGTCTCAGAGTATATCCTCATTTCACTGGTCATTGAATCAAATGAAACATTCTTGAATAACTAATTTATTTCTCTTCTTTCATTTCATCAAATTTTATGAACTTGTATAGTTCACACTCTTTGCCTCTACCCATCCATTTTTCAATTAGAATTCTTTTTTCAAGTCTAAATAGAAACTAATAGACCTTTTGCAAAAAAAAGCTATCCATATGATGACATTTCATTAAAAGTTGGCTAGGTAGTGACCTGTTAGTCCATTTTTCAAGAAAAGGAGTAGGAGCATAACCTTTTCCTTCTGGATAACTATTTATTACCAATGGAGAATTCCTTCTCATCTCAAATGGAGTGATTGGATTTGCACCAATAGAAACCATAAATTCATAACATAATGATGTAGATTATAGATCTTCCTTTTTAGATACTAGTCAATTAAAAGGTTGTCTTTCACTATATATATCATAATTCATTCATAGTGGTCATTGATACTGGAAAAAAACTTTTTCATTTTTCAAACTCATGATTTGAACTGAACAAATCGCACATACACCCTAGTACATGTTCCTCGACGCTGAGGACATCCTCGAAGAGGGGGAGATTTCATGACATTTCTTATTTGTTGTCTTGCATTTCTAAGAAGTTGTTTAATGGTTGGCATGACGTGTCTATAGAATCTCATTCTATATAGAATAGAGTGGGTTGGTTTAGATCGATCTTAACCTGATGGTTGATGATTATGAATGATTTCTATTCACACAAAAAAGTTCAGATTTTGAAAAGGAATTCATATATTTCCCTAGTCTTTTCATTTTTGACCGCTACAAGATTAACGATGACATGACCTTGGGCTTCTATTACTAACAAAAAAACATCCCTTTCCATATCTTCATATATAACCTAGTTTCCTGTTCTTTGTAGATAAACTTTTGTGAGAGTTTCATGAAGCTTCAATAGTTCTTCTTCCAGGATAAATTCTCTTATTTGTGCCTCATAAAATGAACTAAGATGTTGGTGAATCATAACCCTGAAGATATTGATAGAACATCATGAACTATTCTTCTATCTATATATCACACGATTGGGTGAAAGTAAGGGGGAATCAAAATAACAAGAAAAAATAGAATGAAATAAGCATACAAGCATCTTTTGTACATTGCATACGACTCTACAATGGAATTTATCTTTTTGATAGAAGAGATTCTATCTAAGAAATAGAACCTATCTGATCCAAATCATTAAATGATCCATTTACCACCCTTCCTTTTGTAGTAGTGAAAAAGACACTATGATGGTTCTGTTGCTTTTTATATTTCTCTATTTATCTCGTCTATGGTTTTGCAATCCCAAAGTTTCTTTTGATATGATCCAAAAAAAGTAATCTTTCTTGATGAATAGGATTGGGAAAAATATCTTTTGTGCTTTTTTGATGCATACATTTTGAAAATCAGAAAATCAAAATGTAATAATCCTATTGATTTTTTTTTAATTTATTTGAAAGAAATAGCTCATTCCATTATGTATTATATTTATTCTTTCCTTTATGGACAAGAAGTATTCTTTTTTATCAAATAAAAAGATTCAAGCAAGGGAATGCATTAAATAAAATTGTTCTTTCAAAGAATGGTAAGTTTTGAGCACAACTTTGATTCTCAAATCCCAATTACTATTGTATTCATTGGATTTTGCCTTAGAGGCCCTAATAAATTTTTAAAACCATGCACCTAGGATATCTTGAATTCTCTCTCTATTGATTAAGCTAAAAAGTAACATCTTCCTTTTCACATAGGTAAATTAGCAAAATATGTCTAAGCCCCATTATAAAGAAGGAGTTGGCACACCTTCCTTCCATAATTTTCTCAAAAAAGAGGACAAAATTTTAGCATCTAAAAGAAAGCTTAGCAATCAAGCTTGAGATGCATCAAACCACATCCTTTATGATGTGCATAAGTAAAGGGAGGCTCCTAAAAGTCTTGATTCTAGACCATTAGATTTTGTCTTATTTGAGCAAGGTGAGAAAAGTTTTTATAGCTACTTCCTTCTTTACTTAGGTTTATTCTTTATATAGATATATCAATCTAATTAAGCTTAAAAGAAATAAAGAATATCTCAAAAAAAACTAGAGCCCTTTCTACATCCATATGATCTACTAAAAGGAGCCAATATAAGAAAGCCTTTCCATAGAGCATAAAGGCTTTCTTTGAAGACTTCTTCTGAATGGCATAATTTTTTGATTTCTTTCTCAATCTTCAATAGTAAGATTGCTCTCTTTTTGAAATGTTTATCTCTTTCTCAAAGTATCACTATTAAATGTCATATATGAAAATGAAAATGGGTTTGAATTTCTTACTCTAGAAATAGGAAATATGAAAAGTAGATAAATTATAAGAAGTCCTTTTCAAGTATAACTAGTTGGTCATAGTACTAGGTTTTCTAGTAGATTGTTTCTAAATCTACATAAAGCTTCTATTGGTAGCTTCTCACTATTATGACATGAATCAATCAAGAGAACATTCAAATAATGAATTAAAAGAAGTAAGCTCCCCACACACATCAAACTAAAGTGAGAAAAAAAAGACCATTACTCTCTTTAATTTAAAACAACCTTATTTTTATTGTCTCAAAAGAGAATCCCATATGAGCTACATAACATGGAGGTATCTCAGATGACCAGACTCAGTAATCCAGCAAGGATGAAGAAGAAATTCACACAAAGTCTCGAATGAATGCTGACATAATGCTTCACCCAAATGCCCAACTAGAGCCCACCCCAGATAGATCAAGATCGTGTAAGAAACGTTCCAATTCCAGCTTAGAAAAATACAAATTAGAGTAGTGTCGAAATAAAACACTCATGAGCATATCTAATTATCCCTAGAAATGCATAGAGAATTTTGCAATCTAGCTCATTGGAAAGGGTACCACATGAACGGACTATGAAGACTCTACAACTTTAACCATCTCAAATCATTAATGAAAGACTAAACTAAAAAACACATGCTTTTTGATACTCTGACACAAAATTTTCACTCAATCTTTTATTTTTAGGTAAGATATGGGTTTCTTGTCATCTCTTGCATTCTACCATGTTAGGTTATGCAGCACATCTATTCCTATTAGAGTTGAGCTGTTATGACCAAGCGGTGGATGTGGGACTACATCACTTTTATTGATCAAAGTTAGATCGACTTCAATTGGATCTTGCAACTATTCAAAGATGATCATTGATCTTTGGGAGTTCATAGAATATAGCATCCACAAGGATGGTGGATCAGTTAGGGCCTAATCTAAGGCCTATCTTTTTAGACCAAGGAGTTGTGGGCCTATGTTGACTAAGAGGTGAGAAGGTGCCTCCCTTCAAGTACAAAAAAAGTGAAAGTAGTATAGTATTTCCTTTCTATGGATGTCTTACATATCCAATTTTGACATGGTAATATGAGTAGGTTTTAATCTGCATAGGGAGAACACTAGTTTCCTTTGAATGGAAAAAGTGATTATTGCCATCAAAAGACTTTGGTTGGTTAAGGAGAACATGGTGAAAGAGTACATAGAATGCTATGACTTGATATCAATGAAATTCATAAACTCATTTTTAGGAATTGGATGGGCAGAAAATGAAAATCAAAATTCCAATTTCCTATTTTTCAAATGAAGATACAGAAAAGAAAAGGAAAAAGAGGGAAAAAAAAGAAAAAAAATAGTTACTTTGTTTCTCTTTGGTTCTCCTTGAAAACAACATCCAACTTACACTAGCTTTTCAGGCTTAGGATAGTGGAATGGGAGGCACGATTGAAAGGAATGATTAAGAAGTTTCTGCTAAGAAAGCTTTCTCTTTCTTCAAGCTGAGGAGATCCTATTTAGAAATCCTCTCTTATCGGATGAGTTTTTTTAGGGGCTTATTTAGTGGGGTTGGAGCATTTCTTTAGTGAAGGATAGTATATCGAGTAGTCTATTGGCGAGGTCAAGGTGGGGCATAGGATAGGGCTATCTACAAGGAGCAAGTCTTTTCCCAGAAGAAAGGAGAGATTGGATCAACACCAATCTTACCAGGAGTCCAGTCCAAGGCTGTCATCAATGAAATTGACTACTTTTTCTAAAGAAAATTGAGTTCTCAGGAATCGGATGCTTCACACCTTTATTTTCTCCATGCAACAGGAACTAGCAGGAAGCAGAAACTATATGTTCATAAGTATGAAAAGAAGACATCTCATGAAAAGCAGAAAGGAAGTTCTAACTTAGGATTGTTCATTACAGTAAGTTTCCAAGTGCAGTCTCTTAGTGTAGAGGAAAAATGGGGTTGTTGTGCTAAACATATTTTGAACTTAGAAAGAAAATGTTCTTCATTGCATTGGAAAGAAGGATGGGGGAAGGGGATGCAAGGCTGGGAAAAAGGTGATTGCCAAAATCCATAATCAAACTCACCCTTGTAAGTGAAGATCACTTGTAGATATCTCTTCACGATGAAAAATCCTCTTTCCCCCATTTTTCAAACTATGGCTTAACTAAGGAAAGGTGCATCACGACTTACTTGCTCATGAAAGAGATTTTTTGGTTACATAAGAGTTCTGAGACTCTCTTTATAGTTTTATACCTTAAGCAGTGTTCATCATCTTTTATTTTCACTTTTGGAGGTGGTTATCTGGGTCCTCAACTTCTTTCTATTCCTGTGTCCCTGGCCAGGCTAGGCTACCTTTGTATTATCCCAAAATTTCATCATTTTAGGATTGACAAAGGTACATCACAGTTTGATCAGCTTGTTTAGTTTTACTTTTCTTTATTCTCATTATACCGAGTCATATTGGTAGCAAAGAGAGTGATTCATGAGACTTTCAAGTCTATCATTACTCCTATTGAAGATATGCCTCATCTATTAGATTTTGTTGGTCACTTTAAACATCATCCACCTAATCTTGTCAACTAGCATATGCCTTGAATTTGAACTATTTCCCTTAAACAAGGTATTAGTTTCATTCCTACATGGAAGTCTATTCCAAACACACAGTTTAGCAATGATGAGTTATCTAAATCAACATCACAAAAAGGTTTAGGAAATTCTAAGGGTGTTTGATCTATATTTCCTGCATTCCTATTCAAATTGGGCGCTTACGACTCTCTCATTTGCTTTATCCATTCTTATGGAGAGCAATGGTCTCCCAATATTTTGTGGGTTCATCACATTAGGTACGCATTATATGAGTTTAATAAGTGGTTTTGGAGTTGCTCTAGATAACTATGAAAGGGCCATCGACCCCCAAATAGATTCTATATCTACTGTTGTGCCTGGTGCCTTGACTGGAAGACTTTCACAGTCTATTCAACAAGGAGGTAAAAGAAGAATTTTTGCTATAGGTCACTACATGAATCAGAGATTACTTGCACCAATACATAGTTAGTTGATGCAAGTTCTCTCACCGTTACCTATGGATGAAACATTTCATCAGAGTGCTCCACATGATAGGCTAAAGAGATTCATGGTTTGTCATTATTTATATTTCTCTTCAGTAACTGATAGATTTCCCTTACTAGTTTTGTTTGAGATCTTTCAATATTTCTTCGAAAGGTCTTATAGCTCAAGTTTATCAAATGCGAGTTTAGCTACTAATCAGTTTATCCTTATGTAAAATAAAGTGAAATGGTATTCCATCTGGTGTGTCATTTATTGCAGGTCAACCTCTTGGTTCTCTTTCCTTTTGGTCTCTAATAGCTTTACCTAATCACATGATTATGCGATATGCAATGGAGCAAGTTCACACTAGTTTGTAGTTTATAGATTATGTAATACTTGATGATGACATCATAATTTGTGATGACAAAGTTACTAAATCTTATATGCAAAATCTTGATGATGTTCAGGTCAAGATTTCTTTTCATAAATTTTTGATATCAATGCTGCTAAGTTTGTAAAGAAATTGAGGGTGAGAGATGTTAGAGTTGATCTTTCACCTATCTTTCAAAGCTCTCACATCATATGGATGTCTATGAGCTGAAAAGGTTTTCTACCTTATGTAGGCATCATGGCACTTCACAAAAAGTTCTTGGGATTCTTGGTAATCTTAGTGGTGTAACTCATTCAAAAAAATACCGAAGGCTACATATTTTGCATACGAAGAAAGTTCTCTTTGCTTGTCCCACTAGTGTGGAACTAGTTCAGAGAGGGGTGTTACACTTGTATGTCTATGGAAGGCTTGTCAAATTACTTCGATAAAAGCTTCTTACAAAAAGATCTACGTGGGGCTCCTGGAATTTCTTATTCTTATTCTAAAGTTTAGCAGTTTGAAGAATATTCAATCGAGTTGGATGTGTCAATGGTGTGATTATCTTCATTGGTACTATACTGTAGCTATGAATCTTGCGGTGGCCCTAGAGCAAAGAACCTCTAGTCCCTTAGTGATTACATGCTTTTACAGAACCAATCTATATTGATTTATGCAACAGTCAATGGCTTCTCTGATCGGATGCTACTAGATAGAATTTCAAAATATGGGAGAGCCATTCCAAGTCATATAGATCCCAAATTACTAAAATCTTTTTAACAAAGGTGGGTTAACTAAAGAAATAAAAATGGAACCAGATGCTTTTTTAAAAGAAAGCTCTTTATCTCACCTATGATGTCAAAATCAATGAAGAATGGAAGAAGAATAAGATTGGGATCATCCTATGGTTCTCACGATGATGAGAATAACAAAAGAAATTTAGAAATGAGCACAAAATATCAATCAATTCTCATTATCTCGCTCACCTTTCATTTATCATATCTTGGGACATTGTAATCCTTCTTAGTATTTTCATTTTGGGTCCCAACTTTTAATGGATTCCTTCTTTATTACTAAGGTCGACCCCAAAGCCATAATGTCTCAGAATGATAAGGCGCTATAAAGAATCTTTTCTTACCACCTTTGTCTCGAACTTCGTTAGGAATTCCATTCTATCTCTCCAACAAAATGTGGGCCTGAGTTGTGCACTTCCTTTGTTCTACGAACCCTTGGGATTCTAATCTTTGTTCACGAAGGAACTAGACTTTTGATGGGCCATCCCTTTTTTATGCATCGCATGACTCAAAAATGTTCTTTGCTCTTCTTTGCCCTGGGATATCCTGTGGTTTACAAGAAGGAAAAAAAGATAAATCTATCATTACATCTAGCATGAAATGTAAAAGAGAGAGAGCTTTGTCTATCAATGAACAGTGGATTGACTGAGCTCTTGACATCGCTTTGTTTTTCTCTCCTTTTTTATCTGTGAGTTCTAATCCTTTATTTGAAATTTCTTCATTCTTACTGAACCAATTATAGAATCAAATCCTATTCGATAAAATCAATTATCAGTTATAAATCCTTCTAGCATTTATGGCAGGTATGTCACTAGTGCTATGGGCTTTGGCTTATGTAGTGAAAAAATGATGAATAGGATTGTGGCACTCCACTCGCCGCCAATGCTACATGATGCCGCCGAAAATAATGGAATGTTGGTTAGCTCTACTAGATGCATCAATTCCCATCATATAAGAAGCATGTTTTCTCTTAACCCCCTAATCATTCAAACATTTTGTGGGTGATGCACCAACTCTATTGTTACGTATCAAGAGAAGATGGATTATGCAACTTCGATGGTGCTTTTTCATCGTCTCTTTGCTCTGCTATACAGGAGCACTAATGAGCATGGGGAGGGAATAGGCGAAGCATGTCCTTCGTATTGGAAAGAAAGAGACCATTACTTTTTATCTTTTTTCATTCACTAGTGTGAACACAGTGGTCTCTGATTAGGACCACGTATGTAGTGTTCAAATTTGGATCTTGACATGTCAGTTCTTTTTCATCGTAGGCATCTTACCAAGAAGTTGTTGGGCTTATCATGAATTAGGTTGGGGTGGCTGGTGGTTTTAGGGTACCATGGAAAATGCATCTTTAATGCCTCGAGTATTAGCCAAAGCTCATATTCATTCAGACATTCTACCCTTTCTTCATTCTTGGACCTCGCTTCAGAATACTTTGATCTTCCATCCTGTGTCTCAAGAGCCTTTTTAGTACATTCTATATTGCTAGCTCCCATTCATAATTCTGCTATAGATGATACACGAGGAAGATTTTTATGGTGGTTCTTTCTTCTAAATTGTAAGCATATCTATGAATATTTTCTACCAGATGAAGCAACAGGCATTGGTCCATAGAATATCTCAAAAAGAGATGGTTGTGGGGAAAAGTACTCTTGTGCATCTACGTTGCTCAGCTCACATTCAATCCTGCTCTGTTATGTTATGGAAGAATTGAGGTTCTTCTTGTCTGGTTATTCAAGACAATTACTTTGTCCCATCCGTAGTGCTTCAAAAGTCATCAGTGTGATTGAATGTAGAGCCCACGATGGAAGCCTTTTAAATGGAAGTAGATTCTTTAGAACTTTGAAAGATGGTCAAGGTAGCTTGTTTCAAAGCCGCTGCACTAGATGCACATGTAGTAGTAGTTGCAGTCCTATCCAGCTAGTAGCAAAAAAACTAGCATAGACAAGAAAGCTGATCCCAGCCACAAGCAAATTGTCCAGTATCTAGAAATCTAGCAGCAGTAAGGCCAGTTAGCAAGCAAGGGGTAGCCAAGGTGCTAGCTTGGAAGCAAGTGGGAGCTGTCAAGCATGAAGCTACATAAGCAGGAAAGGGTTTGGGTCAAGGCATTTCCAGGGTAAGCAAGAACAAGTGTGGCAGCAAGTACCATTCTCATGTATGTCGATCTCCGAAAGAAGAGAGATGCTTCAAGCCATGTTGCTTTTGAAACTCATCAAGAAACTCTACTTCCTTTTTTCGGGACAAATTATCATTGAACATAACTATAACGTCACTATAGAATTGACTTCCATCCCCTTTCATAGACTCTTTCATAAGGCACATTTTCTATGATGGTAATAAGACCATTTTTTTTTCTTTTTTAAAACATTCTCGACTAGTAGCAGGCATCACCTGATTAGTGAAGTAATTAGACTAACATCCAAGATTACCCCTTCCCCACTCCCACCTCATCTGAAAATTCAAGCTGACCTAAATATGTAGTTTCTTTCACTTACACCATCTATGAGAGTCTCAAGAGATGAAACGAAGCCTCCTTTGATCCTGAATTATTCTCATAAGATTAATTAAGATTTTATTTTTCCTGAACAAAAGAAGTAGCTTTGCATTCAACCACTAGAGGACAAAAAAGGATGAAGTTACTCAACTGATAGATAAGTTGTGGTTGGAAAGATCTTAATCAAAGCAATATGCTTTAATGGTCCACCAATAAGTTACGAAACTATATCCTCAACCAACTCAGACTCTATCAAATCTTTGGTAAACCCATTTCTCCTAGTCCTCGAGTAATGAGGCTAAAAAAGAGGAGAGATGCTCAAGCAAAGTGAGAGGGAAGCTTGGATAAGGTTTGAGTTTTGCTTATGACCTTCACTTCTTTAGTACGAGTAGGATTGGTCTACCAGCTCCACTCATACAAGTCAATCAAGTTTAAGTCGAGATAGAAAGTACCAGCTCACCAGAGATCATACCATTCAATAGGTTTCCCATGGCCTATACATAAATCGGTGCAGGGATCATGGTTCTAAGTTATTTCTCATTATGGAAGTGAGTGTCTTAGTTTATCTTTCTAGCCACACATTTAACCTGACCTTTCTCCCCCACTTTATAAATTACAGGAAATTTAAGATTTCTCTAGATTACTTAGTTCAGTTCTTTTTTCGAAAGAGAGGAAGAGGAAATCCCAACTTTTGAAGTGATTAGTGAAAGCACAACCAATCCACTAGAATGTAGAATCAGGTTTGAGCACAGGAACTTCACTGCACAAATATAAGAGAAAGATGAGATAAAGATTGATTTGAGAATGGATGATTTGCGGCATATACTCTTTCCATGACATGAGAGAAGAATCTGTTTTATCCATGAGTGGGATTTTCTTGACTTTCCTTGATGCAGAAAGCATTGAACTACATGTCAAAAGCATGATTAGTCTTGGGGAAGAAAGCTATGAGAAACATACATGTAAATAAAAAAAAAATAAAACTTGACGGATTTCTTTCATGCCTAACTTGAAAAGGTTGGGTTTTCTCTGGGTGGTCGAGCCCTATCCTTTGCTCTGAAAGGGTTTGGCTACTCTTGCTTAGTAGGGCATGCCTTGAACTTGAAAGTCAGCTTTGCTTTATGAGCACTGATCATAGGTGAGGACTTCACCCCACCCATATGATGATTCCTTTTGGTAAGGGGACACCAAGCACATCGAGCATGGAGTCTCTACTCCGTCGGACTCCATTATCAGCCATGCATCCTCCAAAATGAATTTGGACAAAGAATAATTCTTTACTCCACCACAATCCATCTCACCTACATTGTTTTCTTCCACCTCAACTTTTGATATTTATAGTGCTTCCAATAATGGAGAAAACAAAGAGCCCTACTCTTTGACTTTGATCAAACTAGAAAGTGTAGTCCATGAGGCAATGAATGAAAGTTTGATTCTGATAATTGTCAGAGATAAGTTCAAAGATCATTAGAAAAATGTATGGTTGATAAAATAAATGAGGAACTAGCCCAAGCTTGGAAGCTCAAAATAGTTCAAACAAAGGAGGAAATTGAACACCTATCAAAAGAATTGTTTGAGTTGAACTGGACCAAGTTCAAAATAGGCCCTAGCAGGGGCATCATATGTTGGCTTATCGGACCTACTAAAAGAGCACCCTCGCAAGATGGGATTGAAAGAAAGATGCCATAAATCTCAATGATCTTTCTAATTGATGAAAAGCAAAAGGCACTAGATGAAAAGAAAAAATTGGTTTTTTTTTCTTTCATAACCTCTGTCCTTCCTAGATGAAAATCAATCAAAATGTGGTGTCCAGTGTCATTGGTTGGGAGTAATATGTGAGCATACTTTCACTTGACTGAGCTCAAGTCAGCCTTTTTAATTTAGAATAAGCTTTTTCTACACCTACCGCTCACTAAAACCATCGAGCTTCTATCTCTATTCCCACTAGCTTGTGCTATTGATAATGCAATTCTTTTTATGCTGGAAAAGGAACTACATCTTTAACTTTAGAATAAGTCTTGATTTTCTAGTTTTCTTGTTAGTTTCACTATGAAATTCTATTAGATACATGCAATTCTGTGTTGCCTAGTGCATCACTATTAGCCTACTTTTTATCCTTGAGCTCACACACAAAAAATGCTTCAATTGATTGACGGATGCAACCCAAGGAAAGAGTAGTCAAGGTTGGTTTCATTCTCCTCCTTTTAGAATGAGTGAACAACCTTATTCTTCGCCCGCTTCATGGAATGAGTCGGCAAAAGAGTAGATGTTAAGACTTATGCCTTTCCAATGACATTTTTTTGGTGCCCTCTCCATTTGTGCCACCCACAAATCATTGATTGCTTTCACTAGCATTTACCTGATTGAGCTTAATCGAAAGGCTATCTTGATAGAAGAGCTCTAATAGTCACCGACTTCTGCCTCGCCCTCGAAATCGTTCAAGGTTGAAGATTGATGTCCTATCCTTTCCTATAATGAGATGAAGGAAGCGAGCCGCTCGTCTTGCCTCAAGCCCATAGGGATAGTACTGCTCTGGATTAGGATGGTGCTACTCTATTGAAAGCTAGGCTAGGAAATGGTCCTAATGCCATTGTTGATGAACCCTTAACCTCTTGTAGTAAGCTTGGTTATGTGTGCCATCTACTCTACTTAACTTAGCTACCTTGGGAATAGTAGAACTAGGAACTGACCTATTATTCTTACTTTTTTTTTATTTTTGACCTTGAAAGTGAGTTATGTAGGTATGAAAAGTGAGGGATTCGAACCTACAAAAGCCTATATAGCAGTTCCAGTGCTGTGCCTTTTTTTTAAATAGAAATTAAGTGAATCTTCTCATTAATTGAACCCATAGACCAAGATAAATTAGGTCAGGGGTAAGAGGTCATTGTCTGAAGGAGTGATCCTGGATGGTTGGTCTCGCACGGGATAACCATTGAGCCAAGCATATTGCCATAGGTTGGTGTCCTTGCCATCGCTAATGACACGTACTATTCCACTTTATGGAATAGGTTTTTTGGCATAAATGGACTTCCTGGAAGGGTAAGCCAAGTATTTAGGCTCCACATCTAGTGGACAACATCTCTTGGGAAAGTCTTTTACTTTCATTATTTGGCAAATGAAGTCATCGTACATGTGAGAGGTTTCTAGAGAAATTTAGCTTGGAAGGCTGAGTTTTTGAGTGCAAGAGAAGGAATGGCACGGCCTCTCTCCTACTAGGGTTGGAAGATGGACCACCAATTCATCGCATGGATTTTTGTACTTTACCTTGGGATCAAAGGAAGTCACATTTCAAGACTTCAATCTGATTGATTGTGTAGGTTGGAAGCTTGAAGTTGCTCAACATGTGATTGGGTATCCCTACAGTTATTAATTTTCTCAGGATTTTGTGCCCAATAAAGGTCAGTAGCTGACTTTTCCAACCTTGCTATCTAGCTCTGATTTAGTATATCTCTCATTTGTCCTTTTGTGGGCTTTCTAGTGAGAGGGAGATTCCTAGGTAGTCTTAATAGAGCCAGAATTATCAATTCTCTGATTAAGGCATATTTCACTACACTATTGTCTACTGAATTCTTTTTTTATCGAATGTTAGAGGGTTGAATTGTTGCTCAGATTCCTCATAAACTATATTTTTTTGCTCAAATTGAAGCACCAGACTTGGCTTGAAAAAGGTAAGTTCAAAATTGAATTCCAAAGCAAACAGAATTGAATGCTAGTTGGAATCAAACCTTTTGGATAGCTCAAGGAAAGGAGTGGAGCTTAAAGTACCCCTTTCTCCACGTGTTAGGGTTTCACCATTCACCATGACATCTACATACATTAACCCATTAACGAAAAGACTTTCTCATGTAGATGGCATTAAGTAGGGATTCACTTGAAGGGTTCAACTTGCTCATCCCTAGCAAGAAGAGAAAGTTTCTCCTTCTTTGCACAGTCATGAACACAATATATCCTGCCACTGATGAAGCATCCTGAGTCTAACTTAAAAGTTTTTCTTAGTAGAAGAAATCTTTCTACTATCATCACCACCCTACTCCTTCTCAATTGGGAAAAAAGTGTCCTTCTCAATTTTTTCTTGGTGATTGATGAACTTTCTCCATAGAAGCCTTCTACTACTCGAATTATTGATGCGTGTCCGCAAATTTTATTTCAGCTCTTTCCTTGCCACTCTTGAAACCCACCTAAAATCTAAACACCTTGTATTCTTCTACCTCGTTTATGCAAGTTCCTATTCTTCTACCAAGTTCCCTATCTTCATCAATAAAATTAACTTTTTTGCATGGACCAAGTTTGCCCTAGTTTATGCAAAACCTCTCTACCCTGCCATAATACATTCTTGCAGAGAAAAATTCCTTTTGCATTTCTCTTTTTTGATCGTACCTCTCAACTAACAATTTGTGGATTAGCAAGGGCATTCTGATTATTGTGAAACTAAGTTTTAGCATCCTCACCAACGAAGCTAAACCTAATTTTGAACTTCTTTACTTCAAGAGTACAACCCCATGTCTCCTATGAAGTTATCTAAGTCCCTTGCATTTTGTTCCCCCAAGCACTTCTTTGGGCCATGTGAATTCACATTAGTGAGACTCTGATAGCCCATCACCAAATGGAGTCAAAGCGACTACATTCTTTGACACTCCAAAGTCTTTTTTCATCCCATTGATAACACTATGGAATTGATCCCTCAATGAGTACATCTCATTTCTCAACCCAAGCTTTGAGTTACCATCCCCAAGATGAGCCTAGAAGTGTGTAAAAAGATCATACATTTTCCCTTTCAAAGTCTATGTTTTGGCATCCATCATTGGCATATTGGCATATTCCATCTGTATGTTGATGTCTGCCATCGTAGCATGCATGGCTATTGACTACGCCAGGAGTCTGAGTTTATCCTCTAGCTTCTCGATCTGTACATCGTTCACCATGGATACACCCCCACTGTGTACTTTCTCAAAGCCTGCCTCTGTTAGATAGCTAGCCGCACCTTCAACCCCACTTGTAATATTTACTGTAGCCACAAATAAAAACTAGAGGAGGTATTCTCAATCTAAGGAAACCATATCTCTTTTCCAATCCCCCACAGTTCTAATGAAATTGGCCAAGTATGGCTAACCCTTTATTCCACATTCATCTTTGCCTTACCTTGTCAAAAAAGTAGCATAATATGTTATTTTGGAAACAAGTTTGAAAGGGTGTGTAGAGGAATAAACTTAATAAGAATTCAAAGTAACCTTGGGAGAGGGTATGTTTAAAGCAAAGGAAGAGAGATTTAAAAGCCTCTTCTGAACCTAGACTCTAGTTCTGTGTTAGAAGGGCTGCCAATAAAGCCGATAGGTAGGTCGATGGGAAAGAAACCAAAAGAAAAGCACATGGATCTCTTTTCCATACACAATAAAAGATGAAGATCGAGCTGAATAGAGGTTAGTATCAAATAACTAGGGTTTAGCACCCTGCCAACTAATAGAAAAATGCTTGCCCACTCTAAAGGAAAGGTTTTCCCCAAGAAAGAGTTTCCCATGTAGTTGCAAGGGGGCTAGTGGCTAAGCTTGCCTCAACTCAATGGGAAACTCCCACAACTAACAAACCAGTGATAAACTTGGAATGTCACACACTTGGGAGTCGATTAGCCTTGACTAGTCAATGCTCCTATGCAAGTCTGGTTGGTCTCGAGTAGGCTGTGAGATGAACTTTAGAGCACAACTAACTACTCTGATCTTTGGAGAGAATAAGAGGTCTATGTGATGTCAGCTAATCTGGATTTTGATTGTTGAATTGATTGAAAAATGCTTTGCTTCTATATTTTATATGTGATCTTCGCTTTATGGTGCTGACGCGTATTTTGCTTAGGATGACTGCATGGTGGGCTTTGCTTCTTGAACCACTGTTGACACAACCTGTTCATGTTCCACATACTACGAACAAGCACTCAAAAAATGAAAGAGTCACTCAGTTTGTCCATGATAAAGTATAGGGCATCCATGTGTTCCCAAAAGAGAAATTCATGATAGAATCTTTAAAGCATTCACCAAAACTTATTTGATCCTTTCTCCCTTAGGCTATCAAAGAGAATTATGGCTTTATCAGTGATAAAAACTCTATTTAGCAGAACTCCCACTCAATTAAGGGAAAGGGAATAGTTGGATACCCACTCTGTGCTAAAGTTTGATATTGCTTTCATCCCCACCTTTCCTTCTTCTCTTTCCAATAAGAACTAGACACACGTCCCATATTCTCAATTGGGATGTCATTGAAAAGGGATCACTCGAAACAACATAGAAAAATGTGAGATTTTTTGATTGAAGTCTTCACCTTTAGCTTTAGTGGACTCTTTTGAATGGAAAGTAGTATTGGGTTGTTTCGGCAAGCAGACTACTTCTAATAGTAAGGTGCAGAGAGAAATTTTTCTACATTCTTCTATATATGAGATTATTAGGCAGATGGATTTGCCAAACACAAACTCGCGCTACAAATAGCACAAAAGCAAGACGGACAAGTGGAACAAGACTAGACTGATAACTTAATTGAAAATAAATTCTTGGTCAGTTCAGATAAAATAATTCAATTCATCAAAAATCTTAGCTATCTAAGATGGAACTTTTCCTATGCACCTCTTCTATTCTACTATTTCTAAAAGCAAAGTAATGAAGAAGATTTTTTATTATGAACTCAATTCAGCTTCATTTTAAGTAGCAATTTTAATTGGTCCTTCTGCACTCTAACAAGACCTTGCTTTGTGAACATAGCTCGTATTGAAAGTATTCTGAAATCCATAAATTTTGCTCCGTTTGGTTGATGCTATCTGGAACAAGACCTAAATCTGCTTATAAAAATAGATCTACAAAATGAGAAATGGAATTAAAGTAGTTGGTATATATTAGTTGTTTCACTAATTGATCTCTAGCATAAGGCAGTAGTGCATTCCATTAGGAAAAAATAATTTGAGCTTTTCTAAGTTTCTAAAATTGCTCTCTTCAATGGTTGAATAGTCAATAAAGCTAGATGCTACTAAAATTTCATAAGGATCTTTTCCTTGGAGCACTAAACTAGTAATGCACTTAGGAGTTGTAGCTTTCAACTAAAGATTGCCAGAAGTCAAACACACTTTGAGATCAGAAATCCATTTGGATTGATTTTATTATCCCTCTCTAAACTAGCACCTCACCCTTAGAAACTTACTTCAACATGAATAAATAGATGCCATACGATCATTAGCTATTAAGTTTTTTGAGTTAGGGATCCAGAATGACTTCATTGACAAATCAGTGAGCAAAAAATATGCTTTACATAGGTCAAAAAACTCAATAAGCGCGTCATCAAGTTAGGCCAACCTTGGAATAATATGTCGTCACATTTTTTATCTAACTCCAAAGTGGATGGCCAGGAATCATCTAAATAGAAAGAAGGAATATTCTTAAGGAAGATTGTTTTTGAAAGCATCTTTTACTTTGTTGTTCAAAGCAAAGTAGCAACTTGCCAAGTGGGAAAATGAGGACCATCATATTGATGGAATCAATGCTATAACATAATTAGTAAGGACCTCCTCCATAATTTTGAAGAGTGATGGCACCAATGGGTCTCCCTATTGCAATCCCCATGATGACTTGAAGAAACAGTGTACTTCATTTTATAGAATAAGAAACTAGTTAGCTATTAAACATCATGTGGATGTACTTAATCCAACTAGAGTGAAACTCAAAATGCCTTAGTACTGAGAGAAGTAGCTCGATTGAACACCCACCCAATCTCAATTTTGTGTCAACAAAATTTGATGTTGTTGATATTTTTTTATACAAAATTAGCAAACAATCATTCGAATTAGGGTTTGGGTTTATTTTTTTAGTTTTAGGTTTGGCTTTTTGTTTATGTTTTAGTTGAGTTTTGTTTTTATTTTTGTAAGTTTAGGTTTTATTTTTTATTTTTAGGTTTATGTTTTTAGTTTATTTTTAAAGTTTAGCTTTTATGTTTTTTTTTTGTTTTTTTAGGGAAACCCCATATAGTGGAATTTTATTGCCACAAAAAGAGAAGTTTAGCTTTTATGTTTTTATGTTAAGTTTATTTTTAGTTTAGGGTTTAGGGTTTAGGGTTTAGGGTTTAGCTTTTAGGTTTTAGGGTTTAGGATTTAGGGTTTAGGGTTTAGGGTTTAGGGATTAGACTTTAGAGTTTAGGTTTTAGGTCTACATTTCAAATTTTAGTTTAGTGTTTAAGGTGTTTGGTTTTTTTAATAGAGAACAAATTTAGATTCAACATTCCTTCTTTATTATTTCATCAACCAAGTAACACACCAAGTTTTCTAAGACATAAGCGATGACATAGATAAAAAATGAGTATGTATAGATCAAATCAAAAACCTTAGATAACTAGAACCGTCTCTATTGTAAAGGCACAATTCCATAAGTAGCAGATTAGATCGGTCGTTCATCAGTTTATCCAATTCCAATCATTACCACCCCGGCCTCTCGAGTAGTGTGATCCACCATTGGATCTCCAATCTCTCCCTCCACCCCCATCACGGCTGTAACCTTCGATTCTCCTCCTGCCGCCATAACCACGACTTCTCTGACCACGACCTCCATATCCACCAACACATATAGATTCCCCAACATCACTGCGATAACTGTTACCTCCACCTTCACCTCGATCGCCATATCTAGACTGAGCCTGGTTGACGGTGATATTCCTGTCATCAAGGTTTTGCACATTCTTAGGTTTTAGGGTTTAGTATTTAAGGTTTATGGGTTTTTTTTTTGAGAAACCCCATGTAGGGGGAATTTTATTGCCACAAAAAGAGAGTTACAAGGTCCTTAAAGGGGATAAACTCTAGAACTAATGCTCAAAGAGCTACATTCAGCCTAGGGAGTAAATCCCCTATCTAAGTATAGCCAAAAGCAAAAGAAAACAAAAAATTGATCAAAAGATACAAATTAATTAACATAGTAAGCCAATGGAAGATTAGGGCCAAAGCTCTTCAGGATGTGAGAATGCATGACACAATGGAGCAACCCTGCAAGAGGACAAGAGAGAAGAATCTACAAAAATGAAGACAAAAGGTTGGTAGAACAGTTAGTTAAGGTAATACAGATAAAATGATAACAAGAGCATAATCGAGAATGATAGTAAAAGTTTGATAGAGAAGGCTCTCACACAAGTTGGGGCGATGCAAATATGAGCATCCAAACTTCATAGAAGGGTTACATCACAAGAGCTACTACCAAACCAAAAGGGTGAAATCATCACACGACCATCATAGCCAACAAACTGATAGCGATATTGATGAAGATCTTTTGAGCCTTAATACCTGCAAACATAATCAAAGCCTTATACAGAGCAGAAGAAAGAGTACCAAAAAGCAGAATGGATAAAAGGATCTCATGCAAATTATATGTCATCATATTAGGCCCTATGGCATGGTAATCCCAACACAAATGAAAGAAAGCTAGCATTGCCAGATCAACCTTATTATTAATCAGATCTGAAGTTTTAAATAGTCCATCAAGAAGACCCACCACAGGGAAACAGTAGACAAGATAAGGCAAAGATAAAAAGTAATAAAAGATCAGGTATAAGACCTGCTGAAATCTGGCCAGGCAAGTAGAAGAGCATTGAAGAAAATCCATCCCAAACATATATGACAGCTCAGTAAACAATCCAAGGATATTTCCCATAAAAGGAAGACCAATGAAAGTAAATATAGTATATGTTAATAGCTTCCATGTTCCAGAAGTTAGAAAACAGCAATTGTAAAGGAAGACAGCAAACCCCCAGCCCAAATTACCCCAAGAATTGCAGAATTCAATCAGAGAAGAGTTGAGAATACAGTAGCAGATTAGAAGAAATAGGTAAAGGATGGCTCCCCACCACAAACAATTCCAATAAAAGATAATCAGAGATAACACCCCAGAAGCAGTATGTTTAACATCAGACACAATATTCCAGTTTTGCCAACAGTCATGACAAAAGTAGCCAGGAAATTGGCCATAATTCCATCCATTTTGAGTAAACTGAAAAAAAGTTAAAATCAAGTAAAGTAAAATCATAATCACAATGATCTGCATAGTTCTAATAGAACCAAGAAGGCTAAAACAACAGCACGAGAAGTCTGCAGTAGCCCATGTGTTAACAGCAAAAATAGTCAGAGAGTTAGAAGCCAAGAAACAGCCAATAACCACCAAGACAACCTGCTTACACCATCCATATAAAACTCCATAAAAAAGTAGAGATGTGAAATTAAAACAAAATGGGTTCAAAAGGTAATCAATAGTAAAATCCTTCCAAATAAAGATGATCAGGCTAGTAGCTAAACCCACATCCTCAGTAAAGGAAAACTGGTGAGTTATTAAGTAAGTCCAAACCTGCAATGAGATAATAAAATTGAATAGCAAATTGCAGTTTGTCTCCATGCAAGAAGGGTAACTGAAGTTAGCCAAAACAACCATCAAAACAACACCAAAGCCATCCTGCAGAGCATGATTAACAACCCTAGAAATAACTTGCTAAACATAAGACTCAATGATCCAGATCAGCCAACAACCAAGAAGGAAAATAACAACAAGTTGGCCATAAAGCCAAACATTCAAAATAGATAATGCATAAGTGAAATCCCAGAAAGATAGGAAAGACGTCTGGCCCAAACTAGCAGAACCAAAAAGGAAAAAATAGCAGCAGGTGAAGGCAGCATCACCCCAGATGTTAACAGCAGAAATTATCAGAAAATCAAAAGGTAAGAAATAGCCAACAACCATAAAGACAACCTGTTGTACTAATGACCCACAAAACCAGAGGCCAACAGTGGAAACAATAATGCAAATAATACCCCCATCAGATAGAACACCATAAAAAATATGAGATGTAAAGTAATAGCAAAATGGGTTCAAAGGGGAGTGAACATAAATATCTATCCAGATAAAGATGATCAGGCTTGCAGCAAAGCCCACATCCTCAGAAGAGGCAAATGGAGAAGCCATCAGGGAAGCCCAATCATTCAAAGAGATAGAAAAAATAAGCAGGAAATTGTAGTTACTCTCCTGACAGGTTGGGGATATGAGGTTAGCCAAAAAAATTAGCAAAACAATAGCACCCTACTGAACATCATAAACAACCCCAGTAGCAGCATGATGGACATAAGATGCAATGATCCAGATCAGCCAACATCCAAGGTAGAAAATTACAACAAGTTGGCCATAAGACCACCCATTCAAATTACACAATGCATAAGATAAATCCCAGAAAGATAGGGAAGTGTTATGACCAAGGTTAGCTGAACCAAGCTGGAGAAACCAGCAGCAGTTAGGGAAGACCATAAACATGTTAAGATCAGCAGCAACCCTATTATTAACAAGAAAATCAATCATAAAAGTAAAATCCACCATGCAGTCAACAACCTCAATAGAGGTCAGCTGAACAAAGTAAAAAAAATAATCCCAGAAATAGCTTGAAGAGCAATAAACCAGTTCAGCTAATATCCAGAACAATAATTACCAACAAGCTGGATCTGCATAATTTTAACAAAGCCAAAAGGGAAATGATAGGAGATTAGATGATCAGCTACAGCCTTGATGAGCACAACAAAGATTGTCAGAAGAAAACCAGGCAACAAACAACCAACAACCACAAGGTTAGCCTGCAAAATAGTGAATCCAGTAATCCAACAAACATATGTTAAAATAACACTACCATTATTGCAACCATAGGATAGGCCAATAAAAAAATAGTGGGGCAATAAACTATATAGGTTCAAAAAGAAAACCTCAAAGAAATCCTTTAGGATAGAGGAGGACAGGCTAGCAGCAGAAATACCATCCTCAAATAAATTAAACTAAAAGGAAATCAAAAAGCAAATCCAAACCTGCAAAGAGACACTATTAATAATGTAGTTTCTTTCCATAGAGGTTTGAAAGATGGGGTTAGCAAAGACATTCAGCAAATACATTAAACCAACCCTAAGAGCAGCCTACAGGATAGTGTCAGTCATAAAGTTATCTAGAAGTATAGCAGATAGGCATTGAAGACCCATAAATAATTCAATATAGAGAAAATAGAGCATTAAGTAATATATCTCCCTCCAGCAACCAAGTAACATCTTACCAATAACAGCAAGACCCCAAATAGGGTGGGGAGAATTAAACCAACAGGAGATGCCACATAGCTCAGTGAAGGACCAGCAAGGAGTAATAGGATGAGACATTAGCAAATTCCAAAGGAGCATCAGCACATTAACAGTAAAAGTAGTATAAGCAGTTGGCTCCCAATTAGAGCTAAGGAAATTAAACCAACAACACATATCACTGAGATCAACAAATAAATAACAAGGGATATCACATTGATGCATCAGTAAAGACCAAAGAACTAACAACACTAAGGAGAAAATGATCATGCAGTTAAAGATGTACTGAAACAGGTCAATCCAATAGGTTAGGTTAATTTCTGAGATAAGGGAGCCCAGTATTGTCCAGATTAACCAAGCCATGCAAATGTTTAGGAAGAGTAAGTTGATCAAAGAATTTTATACCATCCAATCTAGCACCCAGATTGGCCAGGTAATTAGCACATGCATTACCCTCCCGCCATACATGAGTGATGTTAAAATTAAATTGGGTAAGCAGAACTCTAGTTTTCTTAAGAAGGTAGTACAATTCAATTGTTTCTCATTTGGGTCAAAAGATCAATCGAAGGGAATCCACCTCAATCCAAATATTGAGCCAACCATTTTGAAGGCAAATCTCAAGAGCTTTGTACCGCCATAAGCTCGAAAAGAGAAAGTAAGAATTAAGGGGTAAGCAAAAGCACATAGGACTTTACCATTAAGATTTAAAATGCCACCACAACTGAACCTTTATGCAGAGACAGCCATCGTTAATTTTAATAGTATGATCATGAGGTTTTACCCAATAAACAATCTTGTCATTTCTACGTAGGGTTGATCCGGTAAGTTAAGACCTAGTTTATTGGCCACAAATTTACAACGTTTGAATTATTTATAGTGAATGAGATTAGCATTAAACAAGTCACGAATTTTGTTTTTAATTTTAGCAATTATCCTCATGTGGTTCATAGGGATCTCATGATGTTTTGCATCATTTCTGTCCATCCATATGAACCAAATAAGAGTGATAGAAGTTATGACTTTACTGTGACCTTTAATAGTGTTGTCAAAATAAACTTCAAAAAGTTGAAATAAAGTTAGGGAGCCATTGAAAGTGACAATGTTAAAGAGATCATCATACCAAATCCAAAGTTTAGAAGCAATGGCCCGTTAACAAAAGACATGATTCACATTCTCAATGTGAAAGCATTGGCATTTTGAAGGTAATTGAAAACCTTTACCCCACAACAAAGAGTCAACAGGGATGAAGTTTTTCAAAATACGCCAAGTAAGAATAGAATAAGAAGTAGGGATATTATTATTTCAAAGTTTGAGAAACACATTGGAAGAATCATGAGTTTCTTTAATGTGAAGCCAAACATTTTTAAAGTTGAAATCACCATTATGTGAGAGCTTAAAAAGGATCTAATCTTGATTGATAGGAATGATAGGAATAGTAGTAAGTTTGTTCAAAAGAGAAAGAAGGAATATAATTAGTTTACTATTGTTCCACATATTATTCAGAAAGATTTCACTTTAATAGAGTGGAATGGGAGAGAGTAAGTCATCAATGGACCCACATCCACTCCTGTTATCTTGCCAAAAGAAGGAGGAGCCAGAGTTAATCCCCCAAAAAATTAAGGATTATGCATCCCATTTGATGGAACAAAGTCTTTTCCAAATAAGAAAGTCTCCCGCTTTATAGGGACAAATGAGGGGGTGCTTACCCTGACAATATTTAGCAGTCATGAAACTAGCCCAAAGACTATTGTTACTCCTAAAATTCCACCAGAGTTTATAGGAAAAGGCAGTGATAGCTTCTTCAATTGGCTTACATCCAAGACCACCTTCGGTGAGAGTGCCACAACTTTTAAACTAAGAGGCCAGTGCATTCTTTTAGAGGAGTTATTAGAGCCTCAGAAAAATTTGTTAAGGAGACGCTCAATTGTTAATGATAGAAATGATCGAAACAATGGTTTGGATGAGATATAAAGGCATGGAATTAAGAGTGCTCTTAATCAAGGTGAGCCTACCACCAAAAGAGAGTAAATGAAATTCCCAAACAAAATTTTATTAGAGATTTTGATAAGATCATCAAAAAAGATGAGATCTTTTCGACCTTTAAAAAAGTGGAGCCCAAGATAATTAATAGGAAGTTGATGTTGATGAAAATTAGTAATTGAGATTTGGAACCTATTGGTAGGATTTTAGCGAAGGAATGAAACAACATTTTCCTTCATTGAGAAAGAGACCACTTTTGCCAAATTCATTTAAAAGGTTCTTAATAGTTTTAATGTGAATAGAGGCATTGCAAAAGATTATAAAATTATCAAAACTGATGAGAAAGGATACCACCATGAGTTTTAAAAACATGGT
Source organism: Cymbidium sinense (assembly GCA_021442155.1). Classification (NCBI taxonomy): domain Eukaryota; kingdom Viridiplantae; phylum Streptophyta; class Magnoliopsida; order Asparagales; family Orchidaceae; genus Cymbidium; species Cymbidium sinense. The sequence goes on from JAKCPB010000616.1 coordinate 62,865, forward strand.
AGATTTTTTAATGAAAAGATCATTCAAGCTCCTCAAAAGATATTCAATAGCAATAATAAAAAGAGAGGGTGATAGGGGGTCTCCTTGTCTCAAGCCATGCCTTGAAGTAAGGAAATCGAGGGACTCACCATTCATGATAACAGAACCAAACATTGGTAATATGATGAGGCGATGAAATTATCGAAAACCCAAACAAATGTAAGATTTGAAAGAGAAAATCCCATGAGAGGTTATCAAAGGCTTTAGAGATATCCAGTTTAAGGAGGATGTTGTCACCTCTAGTAGGAACATCAATGTCATCAACTAGCTCTTGAGCAAGAAGGATATTGTCAGATATATCTCTATTTTTAATGAAGCCAGTTTGGTTAGAAAAAATAATTTTAGGGAGCAGCGAACTTATCCTATTATTAATTAATTTAGCAATGAGTTTTTGAAAGAAGGTTCAAAGGCTGATAGGTCTAAAATCTCCCCAAGAATCAGGATTATTAGTTTTGGGAATGAGGACAATGGAAGTGCTAGAAAAGTATCTAGGTAAAGGGCTGCCATCAAAGAAATCAACAACATCATCAACAAGGTCAGACTTAATAAAAGGCCAACATTGCTAAAATAAATGGGTCGTAGCCATCGTACGCCAATAGAGTCGTTGTTCATGCTATCGAGAGCACCATCTCTCAACTTCCAGGGACGAAAGTGAGTAAATGATTCTCATCATTAGTAATCATAGAGGGGATCATGTGTGTGTTGGAGAGGGCTTCTAAGGGAGAGTTGATGTTTAATAAATTTTGATGTATGACAGAATCTTTAATTTCATTCTTATCAGTGATCCAGCTACCGTTAATATTTTTGATTTTTTTGAATAGAGTTTAAGGCTTTCCTTTTGTTGAAAAGAGCATGGAAATACCTTGTATTTCTGTCACCATCAGCAATATATTTGCTAGCGACCTTTTGACGCCAGTAGGTTTTCTCCATATTATGATAATTAATCAAGTTATCTTTAGCATTGTTCAACTCATCAAGCTTACTAGGATCAGTTAAGACAACATCTTCAAGGGAGCAAACTAATTGTTCCATAATTTTGAGATTGGCAAAAAGATTTATAAAATGATGCTTGTTCCACCAATTTAGATTTTGTTTAAGTCTTTTGAGCTTAAGCTAAAATTGAATCATGCCTTTAACAAACTTTTCCAGGTGAATAGGGGCCATCCAATTAGTGGAAACAACATTAAGGAAATCATGATGTTGGGTCCACGTATTTTGGAATCTAAAAGGAGAAGGGGAGGAAAGATTACTGGAAGAGATTTTGATAGAGATCAAAAGAGAGCATGGTCGACAAAGTTCGCTCAAATGCTCAATGTAAGTGAGGGGCCATTGATTGATCCAAATGGAATTAAAGAGGGTCCTATCAAGCTGCTGCCAAAGTCTAGAGTTATGCCACATATAGTCGGAGCCAGAAAAACCAATATCAATCAAGTTGTAATCGAGGATCATATTAGAGAAATCTTCCATGGAATGGATGTTAGGAGAGTAGCCTCCCCTCCTTTCCAAAGAAGTGATAATAGTGTTGAAGTCATCCCAACCAACTAGGATTTGTTAACTGAGGAAGCGAAGGTTCTTAAGTGATCCCAAAGGATGTTCCTACCTTTTACATTACAAGCATAAAGGAACCAAGGTAAAAAAATTCACCCAATGAGATTTGAACATTAACCAATTATTTGAGATCATCAAGGATAGAAATGTTGATTAAATTATTCCAAAACACCAAATTTTGTTACTAATATTATAAAAGAAATTTTGAAAGCCAAGCATTCTAAGAACATGAGTGATCTTAGAAGAGTGAATGAAAGGCTCAATAATAACAAGTAAGGTTATGTTATGAGTGTGACAAAGGCTCTAACATTGCGATAATGAGAGTCCCACACTAACATTCCAAATAAGAAAATTGATCATAATAATGTGAAAAGAAAAGAAAAGAGATAACTGAAAAATTGAAGGAGAAGAAAAAGAGAGCATGAAGTAATTATTTGTGGGAACTTAGAGAAGATTGAGTGGTTCTAGTGGAGCTATTAGTGAACATTCTAGCTTTAAGGGATTTTTCTAAATAACAGTTTGAAAAGGCCTATCTATGTCCAATGTATCTCCATGAAAGGAGTAGCTGAATTTTACTTTAGATTTTGTGGTTTTGTGGTTTATGCTTTAAGGTTAGAATTTAGGTTTTAGGGTTTTTGGATTTATGGTTTAGGGTTTAGGGTTTAAGGGTTTATTGTTTTGCATTTGGGCTTTAGGGTTTTAGGGTTTTGGGTTTCACATTGTAGGTTTAGAATTTAGGGTTCAGGGTTTAGGGTTAGTTATAGGCTTTAAGTTTTAAGGTTAGAATTATTTTTTTATTTTTTTATTTTAAGGGTTTAGGGTTTAGGGTTTAGGGTTTAGGTTTTAGGTTAAGGGTTTAGAGTTTTTATTTTTTTAACAGAGAACAAATTCTAAATCAACATTTCTTCTTTTCAATTTCATCAACAATTTGACAAACCAAGTTCTCTGAAACACAAGTGATGACATAGATAAAAAATGAGCATGCATAGAGCAAATCAAAAACCCTAGATAACTGAAATCATCTCTATTATAAAGACATAGTTTGATAAGATGTAGATCGGATTAATCATTCTTCTGTTTCTCTAGTTCCCATCAGAACCACCATGGCCTCTCAAGTAGTGGGATCCACCATCATATCCCCAATTGCCACCACAACAATAGAACCTCCATCACTCCTCCCTCTTCCATAACCACCACCTCCATATCCACTAGTACCTCTAGATCCCCTACCACCACTATGATAATCGCTGCCACCACCTTCACCTCCACCTCCAAATGTAGATTGAGCCTAGTTGATGATGATTTTTTTGCATCAAGGTTTTACCCATTCTTAGGGCTTAGGTTTAGGTTTAGTTTTATTAGGTTTTAGAGTTTTGGTTTATTTTTTTAATTCATTTAGGTACTTTAGGTTTATGTTTAGGGTTTGGTGATTAGGGTTTAGGGTTTATGGTTAAGGTTTATATTTAGGGTTTTTTTAACTCAAACAATTTCATAATAAACAAGAAATTACCAAATCAAAAAATACATTACCGTCTAACAAATAATAAAATAAGATAAAATAAAATACAATTAAAAATTCAGAAAAATAATGTTTCATAAAATGATTTAACTCCTTGAGATAATCAATTTTGATTTTATAAAAGGCCAACAAAGCTTAGTCGAATAAGCTGAAACCCATATCATCATCAGATTTCTCAGTAGGCTCTTCCTTCTTCTCTTCCATTGTAAGAGCAGCAGCAGCAGCAGGAGTAGCAGGGTAGCAGAAGCATCAGGCGCAATAGCTATAACAAATTTACTATGATCATTCAAATACTCCTTAACCTTCTCAACTTATTAGTATGTGTAATCAGTGGCAATCGCGATGTCGAGGACATTCTTAAAAGTGTTGATGAACATGTGGGGTGCTGCAGCAAGTGTGGAATAAGAGAGGGCTAGTGAGAGAGATGTGATCATTGAAATGCCTGTTGAAAACTTCTTAATGAGATCACCTTAACTGAGGTCAAGCACCTCATGACTGAACACCAAACCATCATCATACACAGACTGGATGAAAAACCCATCAACCTCTAAGGATCTTACCTCATCGCATTTTTTAGTTAGGTGATAATTTCAATAGACTTGTTGATCTTAGTTGGGATGTTGAGAACCTGGAAGAAAGAAGTCTATGAAGGATCCAGACTAGTGTTTCCTGGAGGAACCACAACATCAATAGGTGCAATAAGACCAACATAAAAATCAGCTCAACCGGGGTTTAGGGTTTAAGGTTTTAGGGTTTAGGTTTTGGGGTTTATGCTTTTAAGGTTTAGGGTTTAGAGTTATGGTTTAGGGTTTAGGGTTTTTTTTATGGGTTTAGGGTTTAAGGTTTAGGTTTTACAATTTAGGGTTTAGTGCTTAAGGTTTAGGATTTAGGTTTTAGGGTTTAAGGTTTAAGGTTTAGAATTTAAGATTTTAGGTTTAGGGTTTATTATTTTGTCAGTTATGGTTTAGGTTTAGGGTTTTATTTAAATTAAAATGGCAGGTTTAGGTTTTAGTTTATTTATTTATTTAGTTTAGAATTTTATTTTACTTTATTTTTAGGTCCATGTTTATCTTTAGTGAGTTTATTTTTAGTATTTTTTTTTTTTTATGTTTAGGTTTATGTTTTTTATGTTTAGTTTATGTTTATTTTTATTTTATTTAGTTTAGGTTTAGGTTTTTATTTTAGGTTTATTTTTATGTTTAATTTTTTAGTTTAGGTTTAGGTTTTATTTATTTAAGTTTAGTTTAGATTAAGGTTTACATTATTTTGTTTATTTTATATTTATTTTGGGTTTAGTTTTTTTTAGTTTCGAGTTTAGATTTTTTTTTAGGTTTTATTTTTAGGTTTAATTTTTAAGTTTATATTTTTATTTAGTTTTTCTTATTTTATTTTAAGTTAATTTTATTTTAAAGTTTATGTTTTTTTTATAGGTTTTTTAATCTTGAGTTTATTTTATTTTTTGTTTAGTTTAAGTTTTTCTTTTATTTTATTTTAGTTTATTTTATTTTTATTTTTTTTAGTTTAAGGTTTATATTTTAGTTTAGATTTTTATTTTATTATTTTATTTAGGTTTAGGTTTTATATTTATTTTGTTTTTAGGTTTTATTTAGTTTAGTTTAGGTTTTTTTGAAAGCTCATAGGGAATTTTATACGAGGGTTACAAGGTACTTAAGAGGATAAACAAAACTACTACTCAAAGAGCTACAATCAACCTAGAGAGTAAATCCTATCTAAGTACATCAAGCAAAATAAAGAGAAATGAAAGCAAAAGATAAAAATGATTAACATAGAGAAGCCAATGGATAAATGGGCCAAAGCTCTTCAGATGAGAGAATGCATGCCACTAAGGAGCAAACCCAAGAGAGAAAGAGAAAATGCCGCAAATATGTAGAAAGAAAAATTTATCAAGTAATACAAACAAAGTGGAAGGTAAAAGTAGCATAAACTGAGAAAAATTATAGAGAAGTGTGTGAGAGAAGGCTCAGGCGCAGTCACACTAAATTGGGGCAGATGAAAATATGAGCATCCAAACTTCAGTGGAAGGGTTACATCATAAGAGCTACTACCAAACCAAAAAGAAGTGAAATCATCACAATCATCAGAGCCAACAAACCTTTGGGAAGATAGTAGCCATTTGTTGAAAGCCTTATGAGCCTTAGTACCTGCAAACCTTAACAATATATACACTATAGGGAGACAAGAAAGAGCGAATGGGAAAGGGATTATCCCATACAGGATAAGTATCACCAATATAGTCACCATAGCATGAGAATCCCTACCCATATAAAAATGAACCATCTTGGCCATATCCACCTTATTAATACTAGATCCATGAGTAAAATTAAGCCAGCAAGAAAACCCACCACAAGTAATCAGTAGAAAAGGCCAGGCAGAAGATAGAAATAATAGACAACCAGCTGAAAAGCTAGTTGAAATCCTGCTAGGCATATCAATGAGCATGTAAATAACACCATCCCAAATCATATAAAACTTACAGGCCAGGAATACATCCCATAGAAAGGTGCCCATTCAGATTTAGCAATGCAGATGTTAACAACCCCCTTATTAATAACATAATCACAACAACACCATCAATAATTATATGAAACTTACAGGCCAGGAATACAGCCCATAAAAGGATACCCATTCAGAATAAACAATACAAATATTAACAAACACCAAGTTAATAGCGTAAACACAATAGAACTCACAAGTCATGTAACTAAGATGGGAATGCAACAGATTAGATAGACCACAAGTGGTGATAAGTCGCACCCTCAGAAGAATAGAAAAAAGCAATCGAGAAACAATCAGTAACTTTTAGGCATAAAACCCGAAATCCATTCACCAACAACCAAGACAAAGAATCAAATATTGCACCCAACAGGGTAATCGGAGTAAAGCATTACATAGACCCAAAATGGGGATCAGAAGAAAATAATCATTAAAATCCTTTAAGGCAAGGAAAAGTAGACCAGCATCTAATCCAACATCATCAGTATAATAAGGATGAAGAAGCAAATCCAATTTTGCAAAGAAACAAGAGTAACTTAAACATTCTTCCCTTATAGGTTGAGGAAGGGGTTGGTGAGCAAAATAGAGCCACATCCCTAATTAAGAGGGAAAATACAAATAAAGTAGGTCACCATGAAGCTATGCAAATCATAGCAAACCAACAATCAAAGAACAAAGACATGAACTCGCAATATAGGTAGCCAATAAAAATTATTTTGATAATAGTAAGAAAAGGAGACAGAAACGATTAATCGTGAAAAGAAAAGCAAAAATGAAGTCCCAAAAATAGTATTGATGGCAAGCTTCTCAGATATCGAAAATAAGATATCTCCATCGAGCAAATTAGGGAAACAGAAAGCACATTTCCATTAGCAAAGGAAACAGTAGATACAGTAAGACCCCAAAAAAAGATTGGATAATTAACAAAAATCCAGCAGTAGGTGCTACAGAGATCACAATAGAACCAGAAAAGATTATTAAAGAAATGCATCAGCAAAATGAATAGGAGCAACAACAATAAACAAAAGATAAACAAAAGATGGCCATACAGATAACACAAAGTAATACAAGTTGTAATTAGGCCAAAACATAGGATGAAATTAGTTTCTGAGAAAAGGAAGTCCAGTATTATCCAAATTAACCAATCCACGCAAATGTTTAGGAAGTGTAAGCTGATCAAAGAATTTTATTCTATCCAATCAAGCACCCAAATTAGCAAGCTAATCAGCACACGCATTACCATCATGCCAAACATGAAGTGATTTTAAAATAGAGTTGAGATAGGAGAGCTCTAGTATGCTTTAGGAGGTAGTACAATTTCTCACTTTGGTGGAAGTCATTATCAATCCGGGCATCCACCTCAATCCAAATATTAACCCAAACTTTTTGTAGGAAAATCTCAATAGCTTTGTTAATACCATTAGTTCAAGAAAGAACATAACATGTAGTAAGAGGATAAGCAAAGGAACATAAAACTTTACCATTAAGGTTTTTAGTATATTAGGGTTTAGTATTTAGGGTTTAGGGTTTTAGAGTTTTTGGTTAAGGTTTAAGGTTTAGGGTATTGGGTTTTGGTGTTTAGGCTTTAGGCTTTAGAGTTTAGGGGTTTTTGTTTAACTAAAAGGAATTTATTGCTAAAAAAAATAAGTACAAGTTGACCATATTAGAGACTAAACTCAAAAAGAAAAAAAGACTATTATTCAAATGAGCTATAGGAGAATCCTAAAGAGTTTAGTCCTTCAACTAATACATCAAAGAGCATTATAGAAAAAAAGAGACAAAACTAAAAAAGCCAAGCAAAAGGCAACAAATGGGAAGAATCCATGGAGCTCCAAAAGAACTTCCAAAGAGACGAAGATCCATAACAAAAAGAAACCTGCAACCTGCAATTGAAGACAACTTCAGCCATCTAAGAAAAAAGAGACCATCAGTAAGACTCTAGCTCCCTCCAAGAAGAAGAAGAGACCAACTAAAAAAGAGAATTTGTAGCATGCAAGAAATCTCAGCCAAAAGAAGATAAAAAAAAACATAACGAGAAAAAAACTAAGTCTCAGATATGAGGAAAAAAGGATAATCACAATAATGATGAGCAATAAATCCTAAGTGTATCTAACTTCAAAGAAGGGTTACAATAGGAAAAGTCACCATCCACAAAAAAAATCAAGGAAATAATCCATCATATCATCCTAATCCCATTAAAGAAAATACAAACCTATAATAATAGCCACCCAGCCAAAGAAAAAGTGAAGCTAAGGAAATAGAAGGAGAGAGGAGACCAATAAATAAAATAGCATAAAGCAATCCCAAAAAAACCAAATATGAAAACCTTTTTAAAAAGAGGGAGAAGAGAAGCTCACAACCCAAAAAATAGAATAGATCCCTCAAAGACAAAGCCAACAGAGCCCATAATAACACCAATCCAAGGCCACCAAGGCACCAAGCCAATAGAGCCCACAACAACACCAATCCAAATCCACCGAGGCACAAACCAAAGGAAAGGAAATAACCAACAAAGTAGCCACACAGCAAAGCACCCAAGAAAGAGCAAGAGAACCAAACCAACCAACAGAAAAAAAGAAGAAGCCTAATAAATGCTAAAATAAATAGCTAGAGAAATAACCAACCAATGGACAAACTGCATGCCAAGGACAAAAAGTCTAACCTACCACCAACAAAGAGAGAAAAAGCACCACCAAAAAAAGTCAAGCCAATAGGAAGAAAGCCAACTACACAAGACTAACCAACCAAAGGGCACCAAAAAAAACCCAGCAAACAAGAAACCAGAAACACCAAGCCAAAAGGAGGAAAATTAGCCAAGAAGCCAATACTCCATCTAGCAAGAACACACACTGAAAAAGCTCAACCAACAGAGAAAAAACTAACCAAATGCAAAAACATCCTAAGGACAAGAAAGATTATTTCATAGAAGCTTTAGAACAAGTATACTTCGGCAAGTGAGGAGGGGCATAAATATGAACACTTTTTTTTTCTTCTTGTAAATAGTTTTATAATCATGCCCTTTCTCTAAAAAATTTCCATCCAAAATGAATCAGATTGTTATAAAAGGCATGGGATCAGGTTATCAATTTCAAAGAAGAGCATTCAAAATCATCCACAGTATTAGACAAAGGAAAATTATAAATAGTATGCATTTCATAGTAAGAAGTGAAAGAAGGAGCAGGAATAGCTTTATTAAGAAGAAAATTATCAATATTTTCACCTTCCAACAAAATCTGAAGAGTGTCCTCTTTATCTACATTCATAAAAGAAGCAAGAGAAGTAGAATCCAAATTTTTTAGTACAATCTTCATGTAAGGGATTAAAATAAGATTCAAATCCCTTAGAAACACATGGCATATTACCAAAATTTTAAAAAAAATTACTATCCATAGAAAAACTATCATTTTGAATTGAAACAGAACTATACGTAATGAGAGAATTATCACAGGTATATAAATCTATTTTTTTAAAAGAAGGATAACCAATATTAACAAGATTGTCAGGACCAGAAGTTAAAATATCATAAATATGAACATTATTTTTACCACCATTCTCAACCAAAGAAGGAAAAGAAATAGTCTCTTTCCCATGATCTAAAGAAAACATAGGAGAAAGGAAAACAACATCCAACTGATTGGAAGAAATAGTGTTAGCATCAATAATATTCAAACCATCATCATGAAAGGACTTATGCACAACATCCAAACCTTTATAGTCATTAACCACAATCTCTAAAGTCTTCTCTTTAATAGAATCATCAAAAGTAACACTTAGAGCATAATTATTAGTTAAAACTTTTTGAGAAACATCAAAATTACCTTCCACATTAGACAAATCATTAATAGGTATAACTTTTTCAGAAGATTTAAAAATCTGGTTTTGCAAAACATTAGAATTTTGACAAGAAAATTTTCCTTTATCCAACTTGAGAGAATCATCAGTTTTTTCAACAATTGAATTCTTATGGGTAATTTTCTTCTGAAGAGAAGGATGAGCAATAAAGCATTCAGAAATTTCATGCCCATGAATCTTACAATGATTACAACAAATGGGAAAGTTTCAAAACAACTTTTGAAAATAATCGATTTCTATGAACCCAACCAAATTTCTTTCGATATTTTAGTAGTATCAATCTCTACAAGAATTGTAGCAATAGACGGTCTAGAAGAAGCAGTTGTTGCTTGATCAACTTGCAAAGGCCAACCAAAAATTGACCCAATAGCATAAAGAGTTTGATGATTAAATAGATGAATCCACTAGTTAGGTAAAGAAATCCAAATGGTAACGATAGGTAACTCTTCATTAACATCAAACATAGGTGGCCAATACAGAATACACTTTTGATAATTAAAATCATAGTAAGAATGCCTAAAAAAATTCTTTCATAGTCAAGGTCTTTAGAAAGTTTATTCAGAACATGCCTTGCATCAATCAGCCTAATAGAAAATGAAGCAGATAAACTTAAGCTATGAAAAATAGAACGAATATCTTGCATCTTTGGCCATTTAAATGAAAACTTTTCAAGCAAAGATAAAGCAAAAGGCTCAGCTAATCATTCAATATCTTTATCTAAAATCATAATTGCTATAGTACCTTTAAAAGTTGTATGAAGTAAATTCAAAGGGGGCTAGAGGAGGAATTCTTACCAGCTAAAGCCTCTTTGAAAGATTTAGTAACAAAGAATTTAGGGATTACACAAAATCAAGGCCTAGATCAATTGTCACATGGGATTTACCCCATGGATTTGAAGAAGTCGATGTCGTGATAAGAATAGGTACATGGCCCAAGCGATAATTTATAGGGAATCAAGAGACACTCAAAACTACCAAGAATGTGAGGATCCCAAAATTTCAATAATTTAAGTTTAATTTTAGGTTTAGGTTTTAGGTTTAATGTTTATTATTATTAGGTTTTATTACTTTTAGTTTATTATTATTTAGTATTAGTTTTATGTTTAGTTTAGCTAGATTAGTTTTAGTTAGGTTAGTTGTTTTAGTTTTATTATATATAATAATTTCTATTTTATTTTACTATTTAAATATTAAACTTTATTACTTGAATAGTAAAGTACATACCATGCTTCCGGAATGAAAAAAATAAGTTACATCTTATTTTCATGGTATACAGGTAATAATAAAGTTTCATATGTTAAATTAGTAAAATAGGTAGTTTTGTGTGATATGTATGTAAAAACCCCTAAGCTTTATTAGTTTTAGTTTTAGTTATTATTATTTTAGGTTAGTTTAGGGGAGTTTAGGTTTAGTTTATTAGTTTATTTAGTTAGTTTATGTAGTTAGTTTGTTCATTTTTTTAATTTATTTTAGTTTATTTTATTAGTTATTATTAGTTTATTATTATTAGTTTTAGTTATTTATTTAGTTTAGTTTATTATTATTATTATGATTATTATTATTTTAGGTTTTAGTTAGTTTTAGTTAGTAGTTTAGTTTTATTAGTTTAGTTTAATTAGTTTATTTATTAGTTTATTAATTAGTTTATTAGTTTAGTTTATTAGTTTTATTACTTTAATTATGGGTTTAGGTTTATTCATTTTTTATTATTTTTTTGGTTTAGTTATGGTTTAGTTTTTCATTATTTTTTTAGTTTAGTTTATGGTTTAGTTTTTTATTAGTTATTATTAGTTATTTATTTATTTATTATTATTATTAGTTTAATTAGTTGATTTTATTAATAGTTTCATTTGAAATTAGATTTTGTTTATTATTATTATTATTAGTTTATTAGATTTAGTTTATTTTATTTATAGTTTGGGGTTTTAGTTATTTAGTTATTTATTAGTTATTTTATTATTATTTTATTATTATTAGTTATTAGTTTAGTTAGTTAATTATTAGTTATTTTTATTATTATTATTATTATTATTATTATTATTATATTTATTAGTTTGGGTTATTATTAGTTTAGTTTTATTATTATTATTATTTTTATTTATTAGTTTAATAGTTTTAGTTTTATTTTATTTTTATTAGTTTATTAGTTGATATTATTATTATTATTGTTGGAGTGTTTTATTATTATTGTTAGTTAGTTTATAAGGTAGTTATTATTATGTATATTATTTAATTTCATTATTTTATTAGTTGAGGTTTAGTTTAGTTTAGTTATTTAGTTATATATATTCATATTATTATAAGTTTATTAGTTTAGTTTTAGGTTTATTATTTATTAGGGTTTAGGTTTATTTATTAATTAGCTTAGTTTTTTATTAGTTAGTTTATTTATTACTATTTATTTTTAGTTGGTTATTTATTTAGTTTTAGTTATTATTATTATTAGTTTATGGTTTTATTATTATTTAGGTTTTATCTAGTTTTAGTTAGTGGTTTAGTTTTAATTTATTTATTAGTTTATTAGTTTTGTTAGTTTGGGTTTATGCTTATTTTTATTATTATTATTTTTATTTTAGTTTATGGCTTTTTTTATTAGTTATTATTATTTATTATTTATTATTATTATTATTAATTTAAAGTTGGTTTATTATTAGTTTTATTTTACATGTTTTAGTTTAATATTATTATTTTATTATTATTATTTATTTATTTAATCAGTTAGAGTTTATTATTTTATTTATTTATTTTTAATTAAATTAGTTTAGTTAGTTTTATTATTATTAGTTTTATTAAACTAGTTATTGTTAGGTAGATTTACTATTATTATTATTAGTTTATTTATTAGGTTTATATATTTAGTTTAGTTTTTGTTTTATTATTAGTTTATTAGTTTATTTTTTTAGTTAGTTATTATTAATTTTTTTAGTTTGGTTTTCTTATTAGTTTATTATTAGTTATTAGTTAGTTTATTAGGTTTAGTTATTATTATGTTTATTTATTAGTTAGTTTTATTGGTTTCTTACCGTAAGTATAGGGTTTAGTTTTAATTAATTATTTAGTTATTTATTATTAGTTATTACTATTAGTTTATTAGTTTAGTTTTAGTGTTTATTTTTTATTGGGGTTAAGGTTTATTTATTAATTAGTTTAGTTTTATTAGTTAATTTTTTTTGTTAATCTGTTTATTAGTTTATAAGTTGTTAATTTTATGTTATTAGTTATTTAATATTATTTTATTTTTATTAGTTTTATTTAGTTTATTATTAATTATTATTTTTTATTAGTTATAATTAGGTTTTTAGATTTTTAGGTTTTTTAGTTTATTAGGTTTTATTAGTTAGTTATTAGTTAGTTTTAGATTAGTTTTATTATTAGTTTATTAGTTTTTTATTGTTTTACTTATTATTATTATTAATTTTATTTTATTTATTAGTTATTTTAGTTTAGTTTAGTTTGTTATTGTTAGTTTTATTTGTTTATGTTTAGGGCTTTAGTGTTTAATTTATTTAGTTTTATTATTATTATTATTATTATTATTATTATTATGATTATTATTAGTTTTAGTAATTATTATTAGTTTATAAATTTTAGTTAGTTTAGTTATTAGTTATTTATTTTGTTAGTTTAGTTATTATTAGTTAGTTATTATTATTTTTATTAGTTAGTTTTTATTTAGTTTATTATTATTTATTAGTTTAGTTATTATTAGTTAGTTATTATTATTTTTATTAGTTATTTTTTATTTAGTTATTATTATTTATTTGTTTAGTTTTCTTTTTATTTAGTTTAGTTTAAGTTACTTATTATTTATTTTATTATTATTATTAGTTTAGTTTAGTTAGTTTTATAATATAGGTTTTATTATTATTATTTAGTGTTTTAGTTATTATTGTTTAGTTTAGTTTGATTTTATTATTATTAGTATTATTAGATTAGTTACTTTTATTATTATTATTTAGTTTTATTATGTCTATTTATGATTATTAGTTTATTTAAGTTTTATTTATTATTTATTTTATTATTATTATTATTAGTTTAGTTATTATTTAATTTAGTTTGTTATTAGTTTATTAGTTGGTGTTAGTTATTATTATTTTGTTTTTAGTTTATTAGTTTAGTTATTATAATTTAGTTATTTTATTATTAGGTTTAGTTAGTTTTTTAGTTTTTAGTTAGTTATTATTATTGGTTATTTATTAGTTATTTAGTTAGTTTATTAGTTTTAGTTTATTAATTATTAACTTTAGTTTAGTTAGTTTAGTTATTATTAGTTTTGTTATTGGGTTTAGTTTTATTAATAGTTAGTTATTTATGAGGTTAGTTATGTTTAGGGTTTAGGTTTTAATTATTAGTTACTATTATTAGTTATTAATAGTTAGTTGTTAGTTTATTAGTTTATTATTAGTTATTAGTTTTTAGTTTTAATTAGGTTTTATTAGTTTAGTTTATTTTTTTATTATATTTTTTAAGTTTATTTTATTCATTAGTTTACTTTTTAGTTTATGTTTTTTTTTTTAGTTTAGGGTTTAAGTTTTTTTATTATTTTAAGGTTTTACTTTTATGTTTATTTTTTAGGTTTATATTTTTATTTAGTTTTTATTCTATTTTATTTTAGGTTTATTTTACTTTTTATTTTATGTTAAGTTTTTATTTTCTTTAGGTTTTTATTCTTAGGCTTATTTTATTTTTTAGTTTAGTTTATGTTTTTATTTATTTTGTTTTTATTTTGTTATATTTTCAGGTTTAGGTTTTAGTTTAGTTTTCATTTTACTTTATTTTAGATTTGTTAGTTTATTTATTTATCTTTTTTTGAGGTCAGTTTTAACTGAGGTCACCATAGATAGTTGGTTAATTTAGGGTTTAAGGTCAGGGTCAGGTTGGTAGTAGTTTAGGGTTAATGTCAGATTTAGAAGATTTTGGAGAATAGGGTTAGTTGTCATAAGAGGTTTAGAGGAGTTTGTGATTTAGGGTAGTTGGGGTAGGAGTTTTTTAGATTTTAGGGCCTAGGTAGCTCAGTGGTTGTGGTTTAGTCAGATTAAAGGTTTAGGGTTTAGTTTAGGTTTAATACAGGCAGGAAGTTTGTTTAGTTTATTTTATTTATTAGTATTTATCTTTTATGTTTATTTTTTTATTTAGTTTAGTTTATTAGATTTATTTTAGTCCATTTATTTATTAGGTTTATGTAGTTTAAGTTTTATTTTAGTTTAATTTATTTTATTTACTTTTAGGTTGGTTTATTTTATTTTGGAGTTATTTTTTTTTGTTTTATTAGGGTTTATGTTTTTAGTTTAGAGAGAGGGTTTAGTTTTGGGTTAGGGAGTCAGGTCAGAGAGTTAGGAGGGTTTTAGTGGCCTGGGTTTAGTTTATGGTTGGTAGATTTAGTTTAAGATTAGAGTTTGGGGTTAGGATTTAGGGTTTTGAGTTTAGGGTTGGGTAGGGTTTAGAGTGCATTTTAGAATAGGTTAGGTTTATGATAATTTAGGGTTACAATTTTTTATTCTTTTATAAAAGAAACCAGTTTTTTTTTTATTTATTTTTTATTTTAGTTTACTTATTTATTTATTTTGTTTATTTTTATTTTATTTATTTTAGTTTAGACTTTTATTTTAGTTTGTTTTTTAGGTTTAGGTTTAAGTTTAGGTTTATTTTTTTAGTTTAGTTTTATTTTTATTTTATTTTTTTAGGTCTAGGTTTTATTTTTTATATTTTTGTTTATGTTTAGGTTTTCATTTTACTTTTATAGGTTTAGGTTTTAGGTTTAAATTTTTGGTTTATTTTTAGGTTTTATTTTTTTAGTTTAGGTTTAAGTTATTATTAGTTTATTTTATTTTATTTTAGTTTAGGTTTAATTTAGTTTATTTTATTTTTATTTATTATTTTATTTTAATTTGGTTTATTTATTTTTTTATTTTTTATTTATTTTTTATTTATTTTAGTTAGTTTAGTTTAGTTGGTTTTTATTTTAATTTATTTTTTTATTTTAGGTTCAAGTTTAGGTTTAATTTTTTTAGTTTAATTTTATTTTTATTTTATTTTAGGTTTAGGTTTTATTTTTATATTTTGGTTTAAGTTTAGGTTATTATTATAATTTTTTAGGTTTTAGGTTTTTTTATTTAGGTTTATTTTTAGTTTTATCTCTTTAGTTTAGGTTTGCTTATTATTAATTTTATTTTATTTTATTTAGTTTAAGTTTAGGTTTAAGTTTATTTATTTTTTGTTTTAGTTTTTTTAAGGTTTGATTTTATTCTTATTTATTAGGTTTTATATTTTGGTTAGGTAATATTATATTATTTTAGGTTTATTTTAATTATTTTATGGGGATTTTATTTAGGTTTATTAAGTATTTTATTTAAGGTTATTTACTTTATATAGTTTTAATATTATTTGGTGTAGTGAGGTAGATTTAGGTGACATTTATAACATTAATTATATTAATTAATTATTATTATTAAAAGGTTTAAATATTTAGCTTTATTTAAGTTTAGGTTTTGGTAAGGAGTTTATGATAGAGTGGGTTTAGGGTTTTAAGGTTTAAGGTTTAAGGTTTAGAGTTTAGGGGGTAGGGTTTTAGTGTTTAGGGTTTAAGGTTGTAAGTTTAGGGTTTAGGATGTAAGGTTTTATGGTTTAGGGCTTAGGGTTGTAGGTTTAGGGTTTAAGATTAGTTTTAGGGTTTAGGGTTCAAGGTTATGTTTTTTTTATTATTTATTTATTTAGGGTTTAGGGTTTATGGCTTTTTAGGATTTTGGGTTTAGGGTTTAGAGTTAATTTTAGGGATTATGGTTTAGAGTTTAAGATTTAGGGATTTAGGGTTTAGGGTTTAGTGTTTAGAGTTTATTTTTAAATTAAGTAAATCATTAAGTTTAGGTTTATTTAGTTTATTATTTATTTAATCTAGTTTATTTTATTTTTTATTTTTATTTAGGTTTACTTTTTATTTTTATTTCATTTAGTTTATTTATTTTAGGTTTTTTTTTTGGGAAACCCCATATAGGGGAAATTTTATCATAAAAATGGGTTATAAGGTCCTTAAAGGGATAAGTCCATAACATCGCTTTCAAAGAGCTACAATTAGCCTAGAGAGTAAATCCCCTATCTAAGTACAACCAAAGCAAAATGAAAGAGTAAGGAAAGCAAAAGATACAAATTGATTAACATAGATAAGCCAATGAAAGATTAGGGCCAAAGCTCTTCAGGATGAGGGAATGCATGGCACATGGAGCAAACCTGCAGAGAACAAGAGAAAAGCACCTGCAAGATTGGAGAGAAAGTGAAATTAGAGCAGTTAAGGTAATACAGGCAAAATGGATAATGAAAGCAGCATAAAATGAGAAAGATAATAAAGAAGTGTGATAGAGATGGCTCAGGCTCAGTCACACTAATTTGGGGTAGATGCCAATATGAGCATCCATACTTCAGTAGAAGGGTTACATCATAAGAGCTACTACCAAACCAAAAAGAATCAAGCAGAAAAGCAAAAGCCACCATGCAGCTACAACCACAAAAAAAGGCATGCTGGACATAAGAACCCAAAAACCCAGAAGTAGCTTGTTGAGCATTAAGCCAGTTCAGCCAACAACTAAGACAGTAACTACCAACAAGTTGGCCAAAAATCTCCCCATTCAGAGTAAACAGTGCATAGATTAATATCCAATTAGTCAAAGCATAGACACAGTGATCTGTACAATTTTAATAGAATTAAAAGGGAAAGAACAACAATATTCAAACATCAAGTGATCAGCTGCAGCCCGGTTGCAAACATCAAGAACAATAACAAAGGCAGTTAGCGGGACAATGGACCCGAGAAACCAACAGCCAACAAATAAAACAACAATACAATTATTGAACCATTCATAAGATAAGACATTAAAGAACAGTGGGGCAACAAATCCACAAAGGGGGTTCAAAAGGAAGCCATAAATGAAATCCTTCAAGATAAAGGAGAGCAGGCTAGCAGCTGAAATACCATCCTCCATAAAAATAGACTAAAAGGAATGCATTAAGTAAGTCTAAACCTGCAAAGAGACAATAATAATAACAAGGGTATTGCAGTTTCTCTCCTTACATGTTGGGAGAATGATATTAGCTATAATCAGCAAACCAACCCCAAGAATAGCCTGCAGGACAAAAGGCCCAAAAATCCAACAACCAACAATTAAAACATCAAAACAGATATTTCACCCTCCATAAGATAATCCAGTAAAAAATAATGGCACAACATAGGTTATTAACTGGTTCGGAGGAAAGCCATCTTTGATATCCATCAAGACATAGAATATCAGGCCAGTAGCTAAGCCCACAACATCTGTAATATTGGAAATCAAGAAGTAATTCTAAGCCTACAGAGAAGAAGTTATAATAGCAAGGATATTGCAAAATCTCTCCTTACAGGTTGTGGAGATAAGGTTATGGAGCATAGGCGAGGCTACAACCATAATAAGGGGAAGAATATCAGATAAATTAGGGCTAGCCATAAAGTTATATAGAAATATAGGAGTTAGGCATTGAGGCAAGGGCCCCAGAATATATTTCCAAAAAAATGAAAGGAGGCAGAACACAACTTTAATCATAAAATAAAAAACAGATACAGTAGGATCCATATTCAAAGTATGGATGGCATGAAGTATGTCCCTGTTGATCAAAAAATAAAGCAGAAAATAGAGCATTAAATAATACTTCTCCCTCCAGCAAACAGGAAACACCTTACCATTAATAGTGGAAGCAGCAGTAGCAGTAAGACCCCAAACAAGGTTGGGGTAATTTAACCAACTACATATGCCACATAGATTAGTAAATAACTAGCAAGGGGTATTAGGATGATCAAGAAATTCCAAGGAACAACAACACATTAATAGTAGAAGCAGTAACCAAGAAGCCCCAATTAAAGTTAAGGCAATTAACCAACAGCAATAGATGCAAATAAATGATGTCAAATACCAAAGAAACAACAACACTAAGTAGAAAGTGGTCATGCAGTTAAGCAGGTATTGAAACAGGTAAAACCAATAGGTTGTATTAATTTCTAAGATAAGGGAGCCTAGAATTATCCAGATTAACCAAACCATGCAAATGTTTAGGAAGAGTAGGTTGATCAAAGAATTTTATGCCATCCAATCTAGCACCCAGATTGGTCAGATAATCAGCACATGCATTACACTCACACCATACATGAGTGATTTTAAAGTAGAGTTGGGCAAGGAGAGTTCTAGTTTGCTTAAGAAGGTACAATTCAAGATTGCCCATTTTGGTGGAAGTCAATCGCCAGAAGGGCATCCACCTCAATCCAAATATTAAGCCAACCATTTTGAAGGCAAATCTCAAGAGCTTTGTACACTTCCATGAGCTCAGCAAAGGGAATGGAGCAGGGATTAAGGGGGTAAGCAAAGGCACATAGGACTTTTCCATTAAGAAAATTCCACAGCCTTGAACCTTTATGAGAGACAGAGCCATCGTTACCTTTAATAGTTAGCATGAGGTTTTACCCAATAAACAATCTTGTCATTTTTACAGATGTGGTGATCTGGTAAGTTAAAACCCAGTTTGTTGGCCACAAATTTGCAACCTTTGAATTGTTTGTATTTAATTAAATTGGCATTAAACAAGTCACAAATTTTGTTTTTAGTTATAGTAATTATCCTCATGCAATTCATAGGGATCTCACGATATTTTGCATCATTTCAGTCTATCCATATGAACCAAATAAGAGTGATCACAGTTATGACTTTAATGTGTCCTTTAATAGTGTTGTCAAAATAAACTTCAAGAAGTTGGCATAAATTTAAGGAGCCATTGAAAATGACAATGTTAAAGAGGTCATCATACCAAATGCAAAGTTTAGAAGCAATGGCCCCATTAACAAAACATGATTCACATTCTCAATGTGAAACAACATTTTTGATGGTAATTGAAAACCTTTACCCCACAACAAGGAGTCCACAGGGATGAAGTTTTCCAAAATATGCCAAGTAAGAACAGAATAAGAAGTAGGGATATTATTGTTCCAAAGTTTAGAAAACACATAGGAAAAATCATGAGTTTTTTTAATGTGAATCCAAACATTTTTAAAGTTGAAATCACCATTATGTGAAAGCTTAAAAAGAATCTGATCTTGATTGGTAAGAATGATAAGAATAGTAGTAAGCTTATTTAGAAGAGAGGGAGGGATATGATCAGTAAGCTTACTAATATTCCACATATTATTCTGCCAGAAAGAGTTCACTTTAATAGCAGCAGTGGAATGGGTAGAAAGTAAATCGTCAATGGACCCACCTCCAGTCCAGTTGTCTTGCCAAAAGAAAGAGGAGCCAGAGTTAATCCCCCAAGAAATTAAAGATTCGACATCCCATTTGATGGAACAAAGTCTTTTCCAAATAGGAGAGTCTCCCGCTATATAGGGGCAAATGAGAGAGTGTTTACCATGGCAGTATTTAGCAGTCATGAAATTAGCCCATAAACTATTGTTTTTCCTAAAATTCCACCAAAGTTTATAAGAAAAAATAGTGATAGTTTCCTTGATTGGTTTACATCCAAGACCACCTTCAGCAAAAGTGCCACAGGTTTTATACCAAGAGATCCAGTGCATTTTTTAGAGGAATTGTTAGATCCCCAGAAAAAATTGTTAATGAGCTGCTCAATTTGTTAATGATAGAGTTGGTCAGCACAATGGTTTGAATGAGATACAATGGCATGGAGTTAAGGGTGTTCTTAATCAAAGTAAGCCTACCACCAAATGAAAGTAAGTGAAATTCCCAAACATAAATTTTATTTGAGATTTTTTGGATTAGCACATCAAAAAGGTGAGATCTTTTTTTACCTTTAAAAAGAGGAGCACCAATATATTTAATATGAAGTTGTTGTTGTTAAAAATTAGTAATTCTCAAGATTTGCTTGGTCCTATTGCTAGGAATTTTAGAAAAAGGAATGAAACAAATTTTGCCTTTGTTGAGAAAAATACCGCTTTCGTTGCCAAATTTATTTAAAAGATTCTTAATAGTTTTAATGTGAGGAATTGAGGCATTGCAAAAGATTATAAAGTCATCAGCAAAACTAAGATGAGTGACAGGAAGATCATTCAGACTCCTTGAGTTCTATAAAACATCCTAGGATTATTGTAAAAAAGATCATTTAGACTCCTCGATAGATATTCAACAACAATAATAAACAGAGAGGGGATAAGGGATCTCCTTGTCTCAAACCATGCTTTGAAGGGAAAAAAACCTAGGGATTCACCATTCATGATAACATAGAACCAAACATTTGTAATGCAATTTTTGATGAGGCGGATAAAATAACCAGAAAACCCAAGCTAATGAAGAATTTGAAAGAGGAAATCCCAAGAGAGGTTGTCAAAAGCTTTAATGATGTCCAGTTTAAAAAGGATGTTACCACCTCTGATAGGGACGTCAATGTCATGAATCAACCCTTATGCTAGAAGTATGTTATCAGATATTGCTCTACCTTTAACAAAGCCAGTTTGATTGGGAGAAATAATTTTAGGCAGCGGCAGACTAATTATATTAGCAATTAATTTAGTAATGAGTTATGAAAGAAGGTGCAAAGGTCGATAGGTCACGCCCAAGATTCAGGATTATTAATTTTGGGAATGAGAACAATGGAAGTGCTAGAAAAATATCTAGGTAAAGGGTTTCCCTAAAAAAAATTAGCAACCGCATCAACAAGGTCAGTCTTAATAATAGGCCAACAATGTTGAAAGAATTGAGACGTGTAGCCTTCAGGGCTAGCAACAAAATCAGTGTTCATGTTATTGAGAATACTACCAATCTCAGCTTCTATAGTACACAAACTGAGTAAGTTGTTTTCATCATTAGAGATCGTAGAGGAGATTAATTATGTGTTGGAGATGGCTTCTAAGGAGGGGTTGTTGTTTAATAAATTTTGAAAATGATGTATGATAGAATCTTTAATATCATTATTGTCAAATCCGTTGTTATCATTTTGATTTTTTAATAGAGTTTAAGGCTTTCTTTTTTAAAAAAAAGAGCATGGAAATACCTTGTGTTTCTGCCACCATCAGCAATATGTTTGCTAGCAACCTTTTGGTGCCAGTAGGGCTAGAATTGTTGATGACTAATATGGTTTACAATATAACACTTTAAAAAAAGCCCAACATTCTATATGGTTTACAATTATAAAACAAAGACTAATAACACTTTGTGTGGTTGATGACTAAGAATAAAGACCAACACTTCATAAGATTGATAACTACAAAATTAAGATCTACACTCTATGTGTTTGATGACTAAAGTAGGGCTAGAATTGTTGGAGTGCAACAGACTTGATGTGTCAAGTCAAACTGATAATCAAAATTAGTTTTTATACCATCAGGTAATTTGTTAACTCATTAAAGATTGGCTAGAGAGAAAATATAGATATGGTGAATTTACACTGTCCAAAAGTGTTCTTGTTCATCAAAAAAGAGTTTGTTATAGTGGTTACATCCACTTTCATGCCCCCAATTGGGACCATGGTAAAAAAATTAGTTGTAGATGAACGATAGGTGTTATAATTAATCGAATTTTGATCGATCCAGACTCTTTAGTCAATCTCATGAGTCTACAAACATTAAGAGGGCTATCCCTTGATATTTAGCATATTGGGTGAGACATGTTAATGATCCATGGCAAATTTGTGAAGGGTTATTATGGTCATCAATGGTGAAAAATTATATTGATTATGCCAAGAAGTGTCATAAATGTCAAGTTCATGGTGACATCATTCATCAACTTTTGAATCTACTACATCCAACAATAGCATCTTGGCTATTCAAATGTTGCGGGATGAATATAGTCAGGCTCATCAATCCTCCATCGTTAGTTAGTCATCGCATCATCTTAGTAGCAAAATATTACTTTTCTAAATAGGTTGAAGTTATTTTATTTAAGAAAGTTACTGCTAATTGAGTGATGAATTTTTTCTCCATGTCAGATTATGTCAGCTTAAGACCCAGTTTTTAGGAGTGCAAAGATTTATAAGTTCGTTGATCTACACAAGATTGACTGATGATACTCGTCAATTTTAACTTAAGGGTCCAATGATTTGGTGGAAGCTTTCAATAAAACATTGGTCAAACTACTCAAGTAGATTCTCATGAAAAATATGAGAGAGTGGCACACAAAAATGATAGAATCATTTTGGGCATATTAAACCACTTATCAAACGCCAAATAAGCCACTCCTTATGCTTTTACATTTAGAGTTAAAGCTATCATGTAGTTGAGCTATTGTCACTTCAAATAGTTGTCCAATTTAACCTCACTCAAGATGAGAATGCCCATTTGCAGTTAGAGAAGCTGGATGCATTTGATGAAGTTAGACTCTAAGCTCAGCAAAGTCTAGAAATTTATCAAGGAAGAATGTCCAAAGCTTTTGACGGTACAATATGTCTCCAGATATTCTAAAAGTAGAATTGATTTTGGTGCTAAGAAGACTAATCATTTCTCATAGAAGAACTGTCAGTAAATTCAAAGCCACTTGGGAAGACTCCAATATTTTAGAGAAGGTGTACGAAGGAGGAGTCTACTACATTATTGATTCAAACAATCAAATATTAATGTCACCAATTAATGGTTGATATCTCAAAAAATATTACATTTAATTGTAAATAGTAATATGTCTAAATGAATATTGCACTTGTAATGTTTATTATATCAAATATATATATATAAGTCATTTTAAAAAAATTTGCAGTACGAGAATGCATTCTCATGTCACTACAAAACTTCCTTATAAGATAGAGGATATTTTTTATATATTTATTTAGGTTGATATCATATATAATGATTGATATTAAGTCTCATCTTTAAAGATGTTTATGTAAAATATCTCTGAATTAGTAATAATTCCCTTATTAGACAAGTTGTTTTTAAAATTTTAATATCCGAATTTTTGAAATTTTTTTTGTAAAGAGGGGCTTTTTTTAATATATTCAAGTATATATTGTTTTTTACGTCAAGATCCCTAAATATATCTAAAATTTTTATTGTTAATTAAAGTTGCATGCATCTACATAAACAAAAATGATCATTTTCAGTCTATGATATATGTGGGGCAGCCCCAAACATCAGAAACATATTTCCCAAATTCGTCAAATTTCGAAAATCAAGTCAGAAGAATTCCTAATTCTGAAAACTTTGATAAGCTAAATTGAAAAAATATCAACCGCTACACACTCAAGTTTAAGACTTGGATGGGTTCTAAAGGGCAGACTCAACAAGCTTAAAAATGATAGAGTCAATGATGCTCTCCTTACTTAACAAGACATAAGAAAATGCCGCAGTGAAAGATCTCTCATTTGTCAGATTGACGACAATACTAACAATCCACCATAGCTTAAGTAGAAAACTCATGCAAGTTTTGAAGGTCGAACTCAATAAACTCAAATATGGCTAAGTTTCAAACACTCTCCTAACTCAATAAGCCGCAATAAAAATTCCCTATTAAAAGAGCTTCTTAAATGACGATGGATGTCCAATCTCGAAGCAGATCCAACTTGGACAATTATAAGTAGCTCAGATCCAAAAGATTTTCTCAATTAATCGGTGAATTAAGACAAAGTTTGTGGAAATAACTCTAAATTCAAAGTTGTCTCAAATCAATCTGTGTTGTCAGCAAGTTAATATTCCAATATCTTTTCAAAAGGTCTGATCAAGCGTAAAACATAGACTAAATGTAGCTTCTTCAACAAGTTTAATAAAACAGAAAGCACAGGGCCAAAGAAGTCATTCCAAAGTTCGTAGAATACCCAAGGTTGAACCAAGGAACCTTGTAGTTACCTTTTCCATTTAAAGCACATTACATTGGACAAAATACTTCTTCTCACCATAAACATGACATCTCGATGGGCTACATCACTAACACACATCCTTTATCAAGTCAGTCAAAGCAGCAAGCATATGACCAAAGGCATGCATATTTTTCTTAATAAGTCGACATAGAAAAAATTGGTCAAACCTTCATTAAGTCCGCCAGACACAAAGCTATGGCAAAGGAAACTTCAAATCTCAAAATAAATAATTTTCATCCCTTCAACAAACCAACTAAACATGAGACATTCATGAAGCCCATCAAAGCAGAAGTAGAGGACAAAATGGGACTGTCATTCTCATTTAAGTCAATAAGGACAAATCGGACTTGATTTCTTCATTGAACTCGCCAAAGTGTCGAGCATAGGGTAGAAGGAATTTTCATTATTACCTAACGAATTAGTAGGGATAAATCAAGTTGGTTCTTCTGTCAATCCTATTCAAGTGCAAAGCTAGAACAAAAGAAACTTTAAACCATACTAGTCTTAAGAAGAGATCGTTGTCGTCAAGTCCATTGAATAGTATCAAATTGATGACATATTCTACTAGTTTAATAAGCTACTACAGTCAAACTGATGAAATTCAAATTTGTGCTCGATCTAAAGGGTATATTCATTTCTATCAAAATAGTAATCATCAAGTGTCAAAATGGTTTATCAAACTAAGATGCAACATCAACATAAAGTCAATCTCAGAACTCAGGCCCACCAATTGCATCAACATCCATGAGGATTTTGCAATATATATATAAGTTGCATCCTACGTGAAATCCAACAAATTCATGGAGATTGCAAATTCAACTAGCTTGCAACAAATATGATTTGCTTTAAATGCACATCATATTTGTTTGAGAGCATTTGTTGATCGATATATACAAAAAAGGCATAGTTCATACCTTTTTATAGCTCCCGCTCCCACATCACCTCCCCCATATCTCATTCCTATCACTTCTAGTCATGAGATTCACTTCTATGCATGGTTCTCACTTTAGTAGCCAAATGACACCCTTAATTCTTCAATTTGCAAAACCAGCAAGCCCACTACTTCTCCCTTGACCCTTAGCTCCTGCCTCAAAAATCTCATCTCTCACGCATATCTTTTCTCGCCCCTCTCTCACTATTGCTTTTGAAGCCCCCAAGCCTGAGCTTAGGCCACACACGACCTAGAATCATCATCACCCTCAAACCGCATGCCTCCATTGGTGTCTCTTTCATGTAGCCCCAATTCCTCTCTCCCAATTTCTTGCTCACTTCCATCATAGATCGAGTATGGAAACACCCCAAAGCCCACCTTCATCCTCAATCTCCCTCTTTTTGTTCCTCCTCACCATCAATCTCTACTTTAACTGATTCTGCCCAAAGAACCTCCACATACCTATCTCCAAACTCACTAGTTTTAGCTGACAAGAGTGCCAATCACTTCCTCTTCTTAGACTGCACACCAACTTGAGCGACCTCCCTCTCCATCATCTCTTTCTTCCCCTTTCTCTTTCTAAATAGAGAGATCACTCTCTCCTTCTCCCTCTTTCTCTCTCCATCTCTACCTATCTCTCCCCTTGTGTTTCTAAACAAAGAGATCTCTCTCTCTCTCTCTCTCTCTCTTTCTCCCTCTATCTCTATCTATTTACCTCTCTCTCCACCTTTCTCTCAGGAAAATAGTGAACAAAAAAATAAATAGAAAATGAGAAAAATAATTCATATGCCTCTGTATCTTGCATTGCTTTGAAATTGTGCCACATCTCGTCTCAATTTGCATGGGAAGATAAAAATATGAAAAAGATCTAAAGTCACTTAAGTATTTGTACACATTGTTCTAATGTAGCTGAAAACTTGTTAATTAAGTACAAATGTGCCTTGTTCCAACATGATGAGGAAAATTATGTATTTCTGTCATGTAATTGCTTGAAGACATATGTAAGCTTTTAAGATGGGGTTCAAAGACATATAACAACAGTTTTGCAAAGGCTATTGAAATACTTTAGGACTTTATAATGATAGGGGAGTCAAAATAAACTAAAATAAAGAGTACAATTAAAATCTAAATTGGAAATTAAGTCATGCAGATATACTTGAAGACCTATGCATCGCTTCCTATAAGCTCGGTAGGTACGAAGACCACCTATCATGGTGTCACAAGACACTGACTATGCATATTTTTTATGAGCATAGTGGGAAGGCCAAGCATACCTGATGTAGTCCTTTATGTAGAGATGACGTTAGGATGTTGTTGAAATTTTGCCGAATTAGAGACTAACAAAAAATTTAAATAAGATGAGCCAAAGAACATTTAAGTCTAAATTGACGATCAAATTGATAATTAAATCAAATATGAAATGTAAACTTCTAAAATTAGAACAAAACTTGCTAAGAGTGAACTGAAATGGACTTTATAATAAGTGAAACACTTATTAATGAACACAATGGCATATTTCAATGAATATTTGAGCTATGTTGTATCACATATCCATGCAATCAAAAGATTGTAATTCAAGTGCAAGTAAGAACATAACTTTATAGCTCATCGACAAGTATAAATAGAACAATCAAATGAATGGTTGAG
This sequence comes from Cymbidium sinense, assembly GCA_021442155.1. Taxonomy (NCBI): domain Eukaryota; kingdom Viridiplantae; phylum Streptophyta; class Magnoliopsida; order Asparagales; family Orchidaceae; genus Cymbidium; species Cymbidium sinense. The sequence continues at coordinate 89,713 of JAKCPB010000616.1, forward strand.
CTTTGTAACGATTATCTTTGAATTGATTTAGAAAAGTTGAAATCATTACACTTATCTTGAGGTAACCCATTATTTAATATCAATGCATTAACCTACTAGCAAACAATCTAAAGAATGAAATGTTTGCGATTCTTGAAGTAGTCCTACATTCAAATTAGTTGCAGAAAAATACATTAAGACATCACAAAAGATTGAAATTCTGTATGAACTATGGAATAACCTTCTGTTCAAATTCATCACATCAAAGTGCATACAAATAGTCTTAGAAGTTGAATATGTTTGCATTGAAGTGATAACTCATGTGCATATGCATCAAGTACTAGTGATTTTGGATCCCTACATCCACATAAGTTACACAAGTCAAATTGAGCAAACACAATGAATTAGATGGACTATGAATGCGATGTCATGCAAGATTGAAGCCGAAATGCTTTAATCATCATCAAAATAGATCAAAATGACTTATGATTGTAAAATGGACTTCGTTAATGCATCTGAAACATCAAAATTGATTAAATTATACATTTTGCATTTTTTGACGGTCGGTCAATGGAGAAGATGAGACGTCGATACATCTTCATGCATTTCAGAGTCAAGAGGCATCGATGACATCCAAATGATCTCTGTTTGCAAAATTGATGATGCTGAAATTGTCAAAATGTTAGAACCTATCAAACAAGATTGTCTGGAAATCAATTCAGATGAGTTTATATGAGTGTCGAGTGAGCGAATGCGGCATCACATGATTTGAGCTGAAATTGACTAAACGACATCTAATCGTGAAATGGACAGCATTGTTGTATGTCAAGAATGTCAAAATTACCCAGAATTGACACTAATATTGCATGGGGTCGTCGCACACAAAAATTTGATGAAATCAACATGCATTTTAAGGATACACATTAATTTAATCTGCATGTCAAATCTCAGCAGTTTTATCCTATAAGATTGCCAATTTTATCCCTCTGCCAAGCGCCAAAATAGTCTAATCTCAAGCCCCGTCTCCATCATAGATACCACTGCTTTCAATCTCTCGGGCATATTTTTCTTTTGCAGTGTCCAACAACACTCTCTTGCTTCCCTCGACATCACACACAACGACCCCATTCAACCTCCCAATTTCTCCCTCCATCACCCCTCACTCTCACGAACACAAGCCAGAGCTCACATGCTGAACACCTAGCTGTACTACCTAATAAACCCATCAGTCTTCTCTCATGCAAACATCCCAATCTCCTTCTTGCATGCTCACCATAGCCTGCTCCAAATAAAAATGAGAAACCTGCCTGCACCCCTTCTATGTCAACCAACCTGATTTCCAACTCAGCCACCATATCCCCTCACATTATCTCTCTCCCTTTCTCTCTCTAAATAGAGAGAGTCATCTATATCTTTATCTCTCTTTCTTCTATTCTCTCTCTAAAATCAACAAACCAAAAAATTTAATTTAATCTCAAAATTTGTGCCACTTGAGGCATCATCTCAGTTTATGTGCAAAGATATAAAATGTCCAACCCAAAACCTTAAAATCCTTATTGCTATGGATTTAGCGCTACGAGTAGAACTTGTGCATGCTTTTCTTAACGTGGCTAGGGAAACTCGTATGTGACATTCATGACACTGCGAGTAAGCCCTGTGCAAGCTTTTCTAGCACAACGAGGGAAATTATAATTATAAATTTTTATGCCAATATCAAATGCACGACTTTGTTAACTTGGTGAGATTTTTAGTAATTCCATCTGCAGTGTATGATACCAATCATGCACATCTTTCTTGGCTTAGTGGAAAGGCTCAGTCTCTTATTGCAGCCCCCTATGTGGGGGATGATGTAGGGAGGTTGTCGAAATTTTGTCAAACTCAAGACTTATACAAGATTTAAATAGGACTTGAAGCTAGACTTATTTAATTTGAATGGGACTTAAGCTAAACCTAAACTAGATCCAATCAAACATCAAAGGAAAATCTAAAGCCAAAATATGAAAGTTCTAGGTCTTAAAGCAAAGAACATGACTACAAAAAATTGAGACCAAATGAACTTACAAGGAATAATGAAATGAATTCAAAACTAGTTCAAGTTGCAAAATCCACTTGAATATCTTGACTCACAAGAATTCATATGGAGAGATTTAAGAAATTAAAACTAATTTTAAAGAGGAGACTCTCCTCCTTATAGCCTGAAATTGATTCTCAGGTGGCCTTACCATATTTAATAGCAAGCCACCAAATCAGAAGACTCAATATTAGCGGATTATAAAATGAGGGATTGTGTTAAATGACAAAAGGTGAAAATAAGACAATTTTATCAAACGAGGTAATTTCTGAGAGCAACAAAATTTACATTAAGTGAGGATATTACTTTCCACCATTAAAATGGAAGCAAGACTCAAATTGGGTTACCCATTTCAAGGAAGTTTCTCTTTGAACACTAACGATGTTAAAATAAGGTTCATTATTGATCTTATTGGCACAAATCAAGAAAGCAATATGCTCTTTCCAAATTTATTGCAAGTGGGCGAAATAGATGATAAAAAAGGAAATTCAATTATAAATATCAAAAACTTGGAATACAAGATTATTAATTTGAACCAGCTAATGCAACTAATAAATGATTACTTTTAAGCAGAAGGTTGACAGTGAGGATATTGCTTCAGAGATCATTATATGTGGACATCTCATGAAAAATTAAAGAATATCATTGGACCATTTTGGTGGAACCCATCTCATTTCATATGATTTATAAAAAATGAAATGGGGGACTAATTGTCAAATTATAAAAATGAGAAAATCCACTAAGTGACAAAACTATAAAGTCTAGAAGACTTTGGCTAAATTTCATGAATGGAAATTTGTGTTAAAATATCTTCATGAAATGAGCTCTTGCACATATCTTTAAGCAACCATTCATCCAATTCAAATATCTTGAAGAACTTGCAATTAATCTTAAACAACTCGCTTGAGCCTCAGCATAATGTTGAAAGCTTAAATCTAGTGTTTGAGAATGTTGTGTTGATTAGAACTAAATAGACTCAAAGTCTATCTTACCTAAAAAAGTATACAAACATTCTATAAATTGATAAGTGCTTCAAAAGTATATGCATCTCTCAAATTTTTAATTCCTAAGGATTCATTCATATGTACACTCTTGAGTGGGCTGCTTCACTTATATGATGAGATCGTAAGTCCCACATAACTAATCTGATCATCCTTCTTACAAGGATCATAGTTTACAAGATTAGTTGTAAGTTAAATGTTCAATCACTAAATATAAATTTTGATTTTTTTACATTTGTATATAGCTATCAAAAGTCATAATAGAGAAGTTTTACATTTAAAATTATAAACTTATTTCAAGGTGAAAATTTTAATCATATGTTTTAGCTATTGACCTAGTCTTTTCTAGTTAACAAGCGAGTCAATAAGGTATATCCCAATGATGGCTACATTGAATGAAAATTTCATTCAAAAGAGATATTATCATCAAAACATGTTTAAGATTTCACATCAAAATTAACTTAAATAAAGCACCAATTTAAATGCAAAACTTGATAAGTTGTTAACTTTTAAATGTTCAAATGAAATTCAACATCAACTTAAAGAAAAATCCACTTAATCCCCTTTTTGTTACTGTTTGTTAGAAGTGACAAATTAAAAAAAAAATTGGCTCACAAAGGAACCAATGTTAAGTCAAGTGTACAACTATGTGCACTCTCAAACATCTTATACTAATAAGCTCCACATATAATATAGTCATGACCAAAGTCCTCTGATCAGGTGGCTTGGCTCTCTCTATATTATGATAATGATTGTAAGCCCATTTGTTTCTCAATGACCCTATCATTAGAGTTATGAATCATATGGTATACTTGATAGGGCACAAAGCTCTCTATAAGTTAAGGTAGAGTTAAAGTTGTCTCCTTAGACAAATATGAACCCAAGTCTATAAGGTCCTCTTAGACGACACAATCATGGCTACTGATAATAGTTTTTTAGTCAAGTTGGGTCACCTACCTTCTTTGACTGACTAAGTAGATTAGAGATCATAATAGACTGGAATGATAGAACCATTAGATCTTTCCCAACCATTCTTTTTAAGCTGAATGATGATGAATTTCCCAATTTCAAACCTAAATGATTCTAAATTCTAAAACTTTATTTGTTGCTATTACACACTAAGTGATTAATTACCTAACAATTAGCCTTAAGTGAAAGTTCTCTCTCATCACTAGGAGAGATAATTAGCTATAATTTAAAATTAATTTAGCTTGCGTGCATGTGCTCCAATCAGTGTAACGAATGCTTAATTATATAATATGAGAATACTTTGCATGCTGCAATTAAAGCTAATTTAAGTCAACTTCTATTTTGGGAGTCATGCATGTATATCAAATGATTAATAAATTTCTTCATAAAAAATCTGCTTGCAAAGCTATACTTCAAATTTATTAGTGTGACTCACATGCTCATGGAGGAAAGTACAACATGATAGAATTTTTTTGTTGTTGCCATTTTTTGACTATATTTACTTATTCTTTGGTTTGCTTTAATATTAAATATGATTGTGGTGGGGATGTGTTTTAGAGTTTGTTGTGCAGCGATGGAAGGTTTAGACACTATGGTATGAGGAATGCCAAAATTAATCTTGTTCTAGCTAGTTTGGGCTGATTTGAAAAAAAAAATTTAAGAAAACATTTGAGGCTGTGTCGAAGGCTAGAATTTATGGTGGATGGCTAATTTATGATATGGAGTAGATGAAATAGTTTGGTAAAGTTTAAGGAGATGTTAAGGTGTACATAATAAGATTATTTTAGTAGAGTTTTAGGAAGGGATTTGGAGTAGATAAGAAGATTATGATTTTGATTGGAAGATTCTTGTGAAGTGAAAGATGTGAAGAGGGTTGGAGAGATGGTGTTGGAAGGGATTAGCAAGAAACTTAGGCAAATAAAGGATAATTGCATAACTCATCAAAGATAAGTAACATTTGAAGCATCAAGCATCAAATAAATGAAAAAAACAATTATTTACCAAATTATTTCATTCATTGTTGGAATAGTTTTTTTACATATCCACTCATATTTATTATCAACATATATCCCTTGAGCTACTACATATGGAGGGAAAATTTTACGTAGAAAGAAGGAGGCCATTTAATAGGGAAGTGAAGTTCCAAAAGCTTTTTGTTCTTTTTTTTTCACTCTCCAAACTCACACCATTAAGGGATCAACCATATATGATTCCAAAGAAGTTTGAAAATATAAAATAAAACTTGAACAACAACAACAATCCTTTATCCCATTATGTGGGGTCAGCTACATGAATAATTTTTCTCCATTATGTCTACATAAATGCATATTTTCATTTAATTCTAATAAAATAAAGTCATTTTTATATATGCTAACTAAGTCTTTTTAGGTCTACCTCTATCTTTCTTAACATAGGTCGAATCGAATGCATATACTATCATAATTGGGTCATTGGGATGTTGATATTTTATGTGATCAAATCATCTTAGGTGACTCTTTCTAATCTTATCTTTCATTAGACCTACTCCAACCTTTGCATGTATATATCCATTTTGCATTTTGTTTCTGAGTGTAAAGCCACTCATCCACCTCAGCAGCTTTATCTTTGCAACAGTTAATTTTATATTTCTCTTTTATTGGCCAACATTCGGCATTATAGAGCATTGCAGGTCTCACCACCATCCTGTAAAATTTTACGCTCAAGCCCACTAAGCAATAAAAAGTCAAATAACAAAGAGCTGAAAGTTTATTTGTTTATTTTATGATAATGTATCTAATGCTATGAACTTAATGTAAAGTGCTTGAAACAATTTATCTTTGAAAAGTATTTACACAAAGTGAAATGATAATTTGAAAAAGTAAAGTTAAAAATAATTTACTATAAAGTGCTTAAAATAATTTGACTTTTAAGATAACTTGCTCAAAGTAAAAAATCAATGATCTATAAAGAGAAAACTTTGAATCAACAAACAATTGTGAAAACCTTATGAAGATGATATTAACTTAAATCAAATTTAAAACAAAGTGCAAGAATAAAATCAATCTATAAAACATTTGTTCAAAATGAAATAATAAGATCTTGCAAGTTAATGATGAGATGAATTATTAAAATCACTTGGAATGTAAATGAAAGGAATTTTTAGAAAATCTTCAACAATGTTAATTGCAATATTTATTAATTAAAATCAAGGCATCAAAATTAAGAACACAATTATTTAAAACAACTTGAAAGATGTATGCTTTGAAAACCATGCCAAACAAAATATATCATAAAGCCATGACAACTTGTAGTTATTTAAACACTTAAAAGAAGAATAAGAAGATATTACAGTAACTTGGAAAACTCAAATCAAATCTTTCTTATTCAATTTAAAAGATGAAAATATTAACCACACTAATTTAAAAAAATTACAAAGATTTTAGTTCAGAACACAAGTATATAACAATATGTAATATTTAAATATCTTGAGAGATGAATTAAAAATGACCATAAAAAATCTTGACCAAAGTTAAAACAAATCTTATTCAATCAACACAATACATCAAAATCATGAACACATTTGATTAAATCAATTTGAAATGGTCTTACTCAAGTCCTTTTGGATGAATGAAATTATGAACACGAGCATTGAAATAGAATTCTTCAGAGCAAATTGAAGGCTTAATGATGATGTAAATATCTCTTAAGGAAGGTTGAAGATGAGAGCAAGAGTAGGGCTGTAATCGAATCGAGCCGAGCCGAGCCGAGCCAAGCCGAGTGTAAGGTATGTATTTAAATAAATATTAATATAATTTTATTTTATTTTTTCAATAATTAATAATAAATAAGTTTTAATTATTATTATATCTTAATTAAACCCTTAATTATCCTTTAAACTATTGTTACATTGTAGCAAGGATGAAATCCCCGCACTTATCTCGGCAAGCATTGGATTAGTAATTGGTATATATAAATCGCTCGTTCTTTTCTTCCCTTGCATTTCCTTTCTTTCATTTATGCCGCTCAGTTCGCTTGTGTCCTGCGAGAGGCGAGAGGTGTGGAAGAGGAAGGGGCCGACGAGGGGTTCAGTGAGGTCGATCATGGGTGCGGGTGGCTGTGTTGTCATCGGCGATGGCTATGGTGGCCGATGTGGGTCGCTCTTGCCCAGAGGAAGCGTCCCCATGAGTCAGAAGCTGGGCTATGATGTGGCTCGTATTCGAATGAGGGGGGGTAATTAAAGGAAAATAAGGTTTTATTTTTTATATAGTTATTTCTTTTATTTTTTATATCAGTATAGTATAATTAGAAATTTAAATGGTTAATTATAGTATATGTAAATGATTATTATTTTTTATTTATAGCTATTATTGGGTTATCGTTTGCGATGTGACACCGAGTATTCGAGTTCAAGCTGGTTTATCATTATTAAGCTTGAGCTGAGCTCAATTAGAGTTTTTAGAATAGCATTCAAGCTTAAGCTCATTTAAAAAAATCTTGTTTAAGCTCAGCTCGAGTTTGTTCATGAGCTCAGTTCAGATTGGGCTTATCGAGCTTGTTACAAGTAGCTCGTTTAATGAAATAAACGAGCTTTAATCGAGCTAATTCGTGAGCAACTTGTTGATAAATATATACAAGCTATATCAATTAAAGTTTATTAAGCCTAAAAATAAAATTTTAAATAATATTGTTTATGAACAAGCTTTAAACGTAATTGATCTCCTTAACGAGTTTGTTCACGAGATTTAAATGATATTGTTCATGAACATAAATAAATTGAACAACAAGTTGTTTAAGCTTGTTCATTTGAGTAGTTTCATAAGTGTTCAAGCTCGTTCAATTAGTTAATCGAACGAACATAAACGAGCTCTAATCAAGCCAAGTCACTAGTAGTTTGTTGAATACTCGGTTCATTTGTAGCCCTATGCGAGAGAGGAGAGGGTAGTCTTGAATACTTGAATAATTTGCCATGAGGTTTTGCCAATAGAACTTTTCGAAGAGAGAATTAAACTATGAAATTAACTCCTTAAATAGAGTTTAGTGGCTAGAAGAAACAAATGGCAAAAAATAAGAGAAAAAATAAATATGGGAGGGATTTAATTTTAAAATTTAAAATTCAAATAAAAAAATTGAAATTGAATTTGAATTTAATAAATTCAAATAAGTGTGGGATGTTTGAGCACCGAGGGAAGAGGTTGGAAGGCACATAAGTTAGATGATTATTAATTAATCATGAGACATTTAAAAAACTAGTTTGATTTAATTCAAAATAAAATCAATAAATTCTTTATGCATGGGATGGCCAAGGCTTTCTTGAAATAGATCAATCAATATTTAATACAAATCTATTAATTTATTGCATGGGAAAATAGATTAGGAAGAATTTTTAAATTTAAATCAAATTTAAATTTGAATATAAGAGGAAGAGGGGCAAGCTAAAACTAGTTACCAAAAATAAGTTTATCGAAATGGAAATTGCAACTTAAGGCTATTTTGATTTTTAATTTGAATTAATTTAAATTAATTCAAATAATATCAAAATAAACTAATAGAGAGTTGGCGAAGACATTCTGTGAAAGGTGGAATAATTTTTGGGAAGAGTTTATGGCATATTTCAAATTTGAGATTCAAAATATTTAAAATAAAGAAATTGCACTAAATCTAAAGCCATTTGATTTTAAATTTGTACAAATTCAAATTAATTCAAATAAAATCAAATCTAATCAAATGAAACACTCATAGGGCTGGCCAAGTCATGCTTAAAATAAATAAATCAAATTTAAAAATAATTTAAGGCAATATTCAATTTGAAATTCAAATGTTTAAATTCAAAATTCAAATAAATTTGGATTTTGAAAAATTATTAAATGATGAAAATTAATATGACAATTAATTAAATAAATCACTTTAAATTATTCATCCTAAAATCATTAAAAATTCTACCAATTTTGAAAGAAAACAAAAATCAAATACAATTATTGATATGATAGAGAAACCAAAAGATATGAAAGAGAAAAAAAGATAATTTGGATAATCCAATAAATAAGAAAAAAATTTTCTAAAATAAAAAGATAAAAATTAATTAATATAAGATATAATTAATTAAATATAAAGATAATTTCAAAATATTAAAAAAACTCTTGTAAATAAAATATAAAAATATGTAAAAATTAAAATAAATAAGATGAACATATTTTAGCAATTATTTGTTTTGTTTTACAAATCCTAGTAAAATTCTCAAACTATCCTAGTCTAAGCTAATGACTTTATTGATCTGACTAAGCAAGTTGTGTCTCGTGAATTTCTTGAAACACTTTAAATAGATATATATATATTTGTCATCAATAAAAAATTAAATTAATAAGTTAATCATATTATTTTATATAGATAATTTAACCTACAAAGAAACTGTTAGTCTTCATCATACAAGATTTTGTTATCATCAAATCAAATGGTGAAATATATAAGGTGTATACTCAATATGAGTTATTTTATATTTTTCTCTATTTCAGAGCTTTTACAACTAAATTAGTTTTTGTATCAAAACTTATTATTTTTTTTCTTTTCATGCACATTTTAACTCCACCGCAAACTATTTTTACTAATAAGATCTTTTTCATTTGATTTTCTAAGCATATTTTTGGTAACTTGTTTAATATATCTTGTTACTCTTTCTCATATAATATTAGTTTCTTCATAAATTCCTCAAATCCTACGATCTTGTAGCTTGCTCTTAAAAATATTTATATTGATTTTTTTTTAGTACCTTCATCTAATCATAAGTCAATATTTTAATTTATTTTCATCTGTCAACTCATCATCTTAAGATCCAAAATCAATAGTCAATGTTGGGTACTTAAATTTTCTTCAGAATGAACATATAATTTTTACAGTCTAAGATCTATTTTTTTATAAGAAAATTAATTTGATTTTTATTAGGCTCTTTCTTGTAAGTCATAATATGTTTCTCTCTATTTTTAATTAAAATTATTAGCAATTACTAATTCATATCCTAAAGAAAAATTCAATATATTCCTACTTTCTTTATTTGTTACTCCAAACTCATAATCATCATTGCTTTTAAAATTTTCTACCACTTTATTAACATCAATATGTTCATTTAAATTTTCTACAATAAATGATATTTGTTCATGAGATATTCTTTATATTAATTCTTTTAGGTTTTCTAAATTTTTTTCTTTTGAACATACATCCAAACCTACTTGAGGAGTATAAAACTTTTTACATTCGTAATCTTATCATCAACAATAATCTTTAAAATTATAATTCTATTATCCTTTAACTCTTATCTATAATTACAACTACACTATTTCAAAAATAGAAGATAGCTGATGGCTTTAAGGTTGCTACTGATGAAGTTGACCAACAATAAGAGAGGTAGAGGATGCAAGTATGTGTGACAACAGGTTGATAGTAGAGTGAGGATACGGAGGAGCTGGGGATTTGCCGGTGAGCTGGAAGATTAGGTCTATCAATGGGAGAACTGGTGAGGGTTCACAAGCCAAATGAGAACGAATGAGGGGAGTTTTGTTAGGAAGGGGAACAACAAGGATTGGCAAGGACGAGCACATTGTTGCAAGAGCTATGAGAGGGCTTGGGGTTATGATCAAGAGAGTGAGTGGGGTTCATGCAGGTGCTGGAGAGGAATGAGGGAGTGGAGATGGGATTCTGGTTCCTCGAGGTAGGTTTGGGGTTTAGATTTGTTCTCTAAACTTGGATCCAAGTTCAGATTTTTATGGAGTTGGTAGTTGCTGCTCCTACCCTACCTACTAGCTCCTTGGTCTAGTTCACTTTATTATTTATTGATATTGCCACCGGAAACAATATCTTGTTATTGAAAAACCTCAACGGAACACAACGTTGATAATATATCTTAATAATTATAAAATTGGATTGTAGCATTTCAAGTTTCAATTCTCTTGGGGATAAGAGATTTCATATTCTATATATTAGAAGGGGTAAAATAAGTAGAAAATCTATTAACACATATCTATATTCAAATAGCTTCAAACTAGATGATCCAAATGAATTTTATTATAATTTTTATGGTTCTATGATGTTTTATCATTATTCTTTTGTGCAGATGTTTTTTTTTCTTTTTTTTTTCTTTTTTTTCTAGCAATTCTTGTTAATTGCCATAGTTGTATTTATATTTTTAGCTAGTTAATATATTTTGTTGTAGAAAAGGAGGGATTTTATCTCTTATCTTTATATTTAGATCATCAACTTATAGATTTTAGACTCGGATCAACTCTCCTCAATAACTTTCCTCCAATTACAAAAATGGCTAATATAAATAGAAAATGCTAATGTTTCTATTCAAACTTGAACATGGGAAGCCATCATATAAAGCATAAATCTCCAAGTCATAGCCACTCCTCTTTTTGATTATGGTTGAGATCTTGATAGGTTCTGCTGTGCAACTGCATTTGCTTCATTTTTGTTGGAGAGGAATACCGAAGTGTTTGGCTGAGGATTATGTACCCTATATCTTCACTCGCCATGGAGATGTAATGATAGTTTTAGAAGCGTATCTAGTGCTAATAGATGATAGGTGAGCCAAGAGATGAAACCCAAGATTTATTTTGAAGCCAATTTACTCATAATCTAGGGCTGCTTGGTGCTTCTAGTCTAACAACAGGTTTGGGTGGAAGTCATTTGTTCTGAGCTTCCATCATCATAAATGGGCCTTGGCCTAGATTTTATTTTATTTTTATTTTTTTTTACTCCTGTCCAGTACTTAAAACATTTATTTCACCATTACTGGCCTTGGCCTTAGAAGCTGATATTGTTTAGTTAAAGGATTAGAAGGTATGCAGTGATTTACTAGCAGGAAGAAATTCCAAATGGTTTGGAAAATAAAGATGATATTTGCTTTATATGATTGCGGGGTTTTTCCTAGGATGGAAATTAATCTAGTGGAGAGGAGTGGAAGAAATCTGAAGATAAGACTGAAATATTAGGAAGCAAAAAATTAGAATCAGTAATCGCATGTCTTTGTGCTTTATGTTTGCCAATTTAGCTTAATAGAATTCTAGCAGAGTTGTTGCTTGGAAAGAGAGTTGCATTGCATAAAGAGGGTTGGTAGAATGTTGTGGTATGTCTATGGTGCTCTCGATATCTTTGTGGGAATTAGGCTTTGAGAGGCGTTGATGGTAAGGTACCATCTAATGACGTGTTTATTTGTTCATGGTCACTGCAAACTAAGGAACTTTTCATCTGTTCTTCAATATTAACCTTCTGAACTAATTTTCTTGCTAGATGACTAATGTGTTCATTAATTCTTTTATGACTTTTAGATAGTGTAGAGATGAACCAGGTATAATTCTATCCTACCACCAAATTTTGTTTGGTTTTGACTACGGGTTTTGACTTACGGTTAAGCACAAAGTAACCTTTCAATGTATTTATTTTTTATGGAATATACAAATGTTAGATCTTGCTTGTGTAATTAAATGTTTAGTAACTCTTGTTGGCCTGCCCTTTAGTGAGATGTAAACTCAAGGCACAAATAGAACTTACAAATGATTGAGATCTCAAAGAACAATCATTAGGCAGTTGGTGCAGCAACTATGATGCATCAGTTGGCACTGCCAATCATCCAGACTATCTTAGCATGTCCTAATAATTTTTTTCTGCCTTATTACTAAAGACTGGCTGGCTTAAATAGCTGAGAGATTGTTGGTGACGTTAGCCTACAGATATTCATTAAATTCTAACTGGTTACTTCATGGTAAGAGCACTTAATCACCTGAAAACAGTTGAAGGAGTGTGATGACACAGCTTAGCACTATCTAGTCATGTAGAGTTATTGGTATCCTGAATGATAAAACATCATGTGATGATCTGTACAAAGATTCATCAATAATGATTGACCATATCTGCATGTGCAATGAATGCTGGGTTCCGCATGCTGGAAATCTTTACATCATGATCTTTCAAATGTATGATTCTTCTCTGACATAGTGACCTGCAAGGATGTTTATCATCTCATAAAACTTTTATTGTCATTTAGTATTTCCTTGCATTATCTTATTTTCTTTTTGAAGAAAGTTAAGTCTAAATAAGAAATGCATCTTTTTGAAGATGTTTAACCTATACGGGTGTGCGCAACCCAACCTGAGCATGCAATAATAAAAGCATGGGGATGATGCCTTTTAGTATTTGCTTCATCACTCATGAACATAATTCTAATATTATCATAACTTTTCACCAGCGCTTTCAATTCCCAAATAATAGAAATTATTAAATGAGCAAAACTTATTTAATCAGTCTGGATCTCTGATCTACATATTGTCGCCACTCATAAACAAAACACTCATTTATCTTGCAACTTTGGAATCGACAATAAAATAAACAAAAGCTTTAGATTAAGAAAGCTCTATGGAGCTAAAACTTACACTTCTGTGAGTACCTTTGTTACATAGATTCTGTGGAGAGCCGACTTTCTGCATTGCCTGCCCATGAAGATCAATATTTCTCTATTGTGCTCTGAAGTTGCAGCATCTCAGGATGCATTCAGGACGTACCAAGAACATGCAGTGTTGATAACCATCCCTCTAAAATAAAGGTTGTCTCTCATAATAAAATTTATTTTCAGATTACAAAGGTTTACATTCATTTAGCTTAGCTAATGCAGTCGAAACTTAAATTTACATTCATATTTGCATTGGCTTTCTCATATTGTTGTGGGTATCCTACAACTGCTTTGTGATTTCCTATTGGTTCAGCTAGCTTGCATGATATGTTTCTTTTAGGGGAGTTGTATATTTTTATGGTGCTATTCATTCATTCCTGTGGTTTGCTGTTGTAGTTGATTTCATGAAATATTCTATTCATTTGTGGCTTTTGATCTTACCCTATGGCTGCTATCCTATTCCTTCATCTGCTATTGCAACGTGCATCAAATCCTACAGTTTCTAGTTGTGTGGTTGATTCGATTGCTTAAAAGTGGACTTTGCTAAATGCACCTAATTGTAGTTTTAATAATATTAATTTCAGATAATTAATTAGGGATCTCAACTTGAAGCATGATGTCAACCCAAATATGAAAAAAAAATACCCATTGTCTAATACGAAAATTTTCATGATAGCTTAAAAATCATATTGTGCATATTTCACTTGATAATGATTTTTCTTTTTATTATTTATGTAGTCAAATGAGACTTAGTGTTATTCATCATGGGCATCTATTTAGAGATCTCATGTAAAGAATGATATCAATCTAAATAAATATAAACATGCCTGCTCTTATATAAAAAAAATTCGTAATTGCTTGAAACTATATCTTTATGTTACAAGACCTTTTCATGATAATTTGAGCATTCTTGTGTGAATACATTAGAGCAGTGGCATATTTTACAAAAGTGTTTGTAGAACGATGCATTCCAATTAGATTTTCATGTATAATATTTTTTTTAAATATCATCTATTAATTGGTAGAATTGGTCGTTAACTTGTCAAGTTGAGATAAACTCATTTTAGTATACCTTCTTGACAACAAAGAGGCTTTTCTTGTTATGTGTAAATTAATTTCCAATTCTTTGATGAGCAATAATTAGCCTTCTCAGTACCAAGATCAATTTTTCTTCTTGAAATATTCAAGGATGCACCATACAACCAAAGTCTCACATCACCCGTGCTCAATAAAGTTTCAAGTTTTGCTAAGCTTAAAGTCTGATTTTATTAAGTGCATCAAGCTATTCCATTTACAGGTGAGCATTTTTGTTCTTAAGAGTGATTATAAATCAAAGAATATCATTAATTAATTTTATGTTAATAAATTATGTATACCCATAGTAGCGGATAGGTCTAAGCGACCTGACGTGTCTGGTTACTGAGATAAACATACTAATCATAAAAGATACTTGACAATGAAGGCTATCTAAATAAATATGCTCACTGGAAAGGGTATTAACAATAAAGGATCAACCTAGGCCATAATCGAGGACTTAGAGAGCAAAATAAGGATCTAAAGAATAAGTCATGAATTAACTCGTGGGCAACAGGTTAATACTCAAAGGGATAAAACTACTATTCCTCTCAGCTCAATCCTAATTCACGTACTTATACGATGATGGACTACTCGTCTCTACTATCCGGCCGGTCCATACCTGCTCTTATCTATACTCATTGCCAGTCGAGGCAGGCATTCACTTATATTTGATTTATCTTATATGTACTTTATATGTATAGTCATCCTTAGACATTATAAAAGGGAAACTCCTCTTTTACTCGGAGACCTTTTTTTTCTTTTTCTCTAGGCCCTTAGTCTTTGTACTCTAGTTTTAAGAAATAAAATTTATCATTTCTCTTGTACTTCTCTACATTTTTTGTTTTTTTGTTTATAGTATTTATGTCTAACCCTATTTCTCTGGTATCTCAAAAGGTTCCTCTTTCATTTACTGACAAATTTGGATTCAATATTTTTTTAGGTGCAGTGAGCATGAATGAGATTAAAAATCAAGAGTTAGATACAAAGCGAAGTAGGATACTCAACACGTGATCGCTCAGCGGACATAGAGCAGAATGTCCAATAATTCACAACACAACAAGATTTGCAAGACATGGAAGACAAAATTACTTTCCTTGTGCCTATGACCAAGAAAAACCACACTATAAGGAAACCAGAGTTAAAGGAATGAAGGATCCATGGGATCAGCTAATCACCAAGCTCGTCAAAAAGGAAAGATCTATCTACATTTCTCTACTCTGATGATGAATTTTATGGCACAAGTGAAGAAATAGATGTGCAAAGGAAGTAGACGCAATGAAATGATGCTTTCTCTATGAAAATCATTGAAGCTCACCCTCCTCACAAGTTTAAGATTTCACATCTTGAGTCATATAAAGGTCAAATAGATCCAACCAATCATATAACATAGTTCAAGTCAACTACATCACTACTGGACTTGGATGACGCAATGAAGTGCCAATTTTTTTTCACCACTTTCAGAGAGTCAATTTTTAGATAGTTCTCATGCCTTCCTCTGGGAGTTATAACATTATTTGAGGATTTCAAAAGGATGTTTACCACACAATTCACTAGCATTCAGAAGCCGTTAAAGATTTCTCAAGCTCTCTTATAAATGAGGCAAGAACCTGGCTAGTCCTTGAAAAAGTTCATTACTTATAGTGGGAAATGCTAGAAGTTGAAGACCTGGAACCAACATCGTTGACTGGGACTAAAGATTCACTGAAAAGATCTTCGGAGCAATTATCGTGAATAGAAGATGAAGTATTGCAACTTGAAATCCATTGGCGGGCTGAGCAAAGAAGATGAAGTATTGCAACTAGATATTACGTGGACAGAAATTGAAGTTCTTGAAGAGAGGAAGTTTTGACTACGTAGGGTAATGGGCGGTATTAAAGGTCAGCAAGGCTTTCTACCACAAGCATAAAGAAACCCTCATTCACATTCTCTTGAACAATTTAGATGTATTCTCTTGGATGGCAATGGAGATGCCAAGTATAGACATCAATATAGCTTGCCATCGCATAAATGTTTGCAAAGATGTGCAACCTATGAATAACAGATAAGGAAAGCCATTGCCATGCTCGCCAAACATATTAAGGAGGTCGCCAACCTACTCGAGGTTAACTACATCAAAGAGGTTCAGTATCCCGATTGGTGCAGAAGTCAGGAAACAAATAGATAATGCATATAAACTTCACTAATTTAAACTCAATGTGCCCAAAAGATAAGTATCCTTTCCCACGGATAGGCATGCTTGTTGCCTCGATAGTTGGTTACTCTATCATGAGTTTTCTGACATTCTCAGTATATTAGGAAATTCAAATGCATCCCGTAGATTCTGAAAAACAACATTTATTATTGTTGAAGCAATATATTGCCCTTCGATTAAAGAATGCAGGGACGATACCAAAGGCTAGTGGATCGAATGTTTAAGGAGCAGAAATGAAGAAATGTGGAAGTGTATGTGGACGACCTGCTAGCAAATCACTAATGCACACATCCTAGATCTTGAAGAGTCATTTGCTACATTGAAAATGTGTAATATGCACTTTAACTCTCTAAAGTGCGTTTTTGGTGCAGGAGTAGAAAAGCTTTATGTGATCTCGCAACGGTGGCCTGATCAATTTGAAGGGGTCGACCAAAGAGAGCCCCAACCGCAAAGAGAACTTGATGGGTAATGTAATGTATTCTCATGTTTGGAAAAGCTAGCCATAAAGGAACAATTGGGGATTCCTCTTTGACATCAAAAATAGGAGACCATTTCAAAAGTCTCATTGACAATTATACACAAAGTAGGAGCGACAAGCAAAAACTCTTGAGTAATCTAAGTCGTTAGATAACTGAATAAGGATATGCCTAGGATCAATTAATTTGATAGTGAAAATGCCAGAGAGCTTTAGCCTATGAAAAAAAGGATCGGATGTTATCAAGAGTCGGGCGACGTAAGGAAAATTTACCAGCTAAAGAGAATTCAAAAGGCTTCGCCAACTTTTCTATGTCAAGATCCGAGCACATTACAGCAGGCAATCCATGAAAAGATGTTGAGATCAAATTGACCGAAGAATTAGGGGAAGTGTTATTACTAGATAATGGGTCCTTGAAGGATTTAATAGCAGACAGAGTAACGGATGGAGTCGGATCCATAGTACCTTGTAAATCGGAAGCCCTAGTCGACGACTCCAAGTTTGAAAAGCTTGGCTGCACGGAAAGCGGTGCCTCCTTCATTGAAAGAGCGAGGGACACTCACATTAGCAGCCAAATAGAGACCAAAAATCCAGAAATTATGATTGAGAAGGATCGAAATTCAGCCAAGCCGCAAGGAAAATGCAAGGGAACATGAAAATGCCAGAGAGCGCCACGGCCGAGAGAGGGGATTGGGGTTTATGATTTAGGGTTCAGGGTTTTAGGTTTTTGGTCTTAAGATTTAGGGTTTAGGGTTTTAGTGCTTAGGATTAAGAGTTTAATGTTAGGGTTTAGGGTCAGTTTTAGTGTTAGATTTTTTTTTAAAAAGAATAAGAAAAGCAGTAGGTTTAGGTTTATTTAGTTTATTTTTTATTTAATTTAGTTTATTTTATTTTTTATTTAAATTTCTGTTTATTTTTTTTATTTATTTTAGTTTATTTCTTTTATATTTTATATTTTAGTTTATTTTTTAGTTTTAGGTTTATTTTTTTAGTTTGGTTTTATTTTTATTTTGTATTTTAGGTTTAGGTTTTATGTTTTAATTTTAGGATTAGGTTTAGTTTTTTTTTAGGTTTAGGTTTTAAGTTTTTATTTTAAGGTAATTTTTAGGTTTTATTTTTTAGTTTAGGTTTAGGTTTATTTTTAGTTTATTTTATTTTATTTAGTTTAGGTTTATATTTAGGTTTAGTTTATTTTAAGTTTAGGTTTAGGTTTAATTTATTTTAGTTTAGTTTATTTTATTTTTATTTTAGGTTTAGGTATTTATTTTTAGTTTAAGGTTTAGGTTTTATTTTTAATTTATTTTTAAGTTTTATTTTTGGTTTATTTTCTAAGTTTAAGTTTTATTTTTATTTTTATTTTATTTTATTTTATGTTTATTTTAATTTTAATTTAGGTTTAGTTTTTATTTTATTTAGGTTTTTTATTTTTTTAGTTTAGTTTAGATTTTTATTTATTTTATTTTCTTTTAGTTTTTATTTTTTTCTTTGTTTTTCTTTTTTAGGTTTAGGTTTAAGTTTCAATTTCAGTTTATGTTTATATTTTACTTTGGTTTAGGTTTTTGTATTTATTTTTTTTAGGTTTTATTTAGCTTAGGTTTAAGTTTTTAGCTTTTTAGTGTCTAAGGTAGGTTTACTTTAGGATTTACAATTTTGGATATAGGGTTTAGAGTTTAGTGTTTTAGGGTTTAGGGGTAAGGGTTTAGAGTTTAGGGTTTAGGGTTTTTAAGGTCTCTCTAAACATTTCAAACAATGTAAAAATAATGTGAAAATGGTCTGTACTCTCATGATAGTACAAAGTGTACAGATGTAAATATGCCCCCAAAACTAACCAATCAGCTTCCAAATTGATTCTAATGGAATCTAATAAATATATTCTCTCCAAACAAACCAAAATTTTTGAAAATAATCAAAAAATGGTATGTACTCTTAAGAGACTACAGAGAGTACATATGCAAACGTGTCTCCAAAATAAACCAATCAGCCTCCAAATTATTTGTAATGCCATCTAATAAGCATATTCTCTCTAAATAGGCCAAAAATGTGGAAACAAATTGAAAAAAATATGTTATACTCTCATGAGAGTACCAAGAGTACACATGTCAATCTCTCCTAAAAGCCAGCAAATCAGCCTCCAAATTACTTCTAATGGAATCTAATGAATATATTTCCTCCAAACAGGCCAAAGAAGTTGGAAAAAAAAAGAGAAAAATGCTCTGTACTCTCATGAGTGTACAAAGAGTACATATGCAAATCTCCCATAAAAATTAACCAATTAACCTACAAATTGCTTATAATAGAATATAATAAAAAATATTCTCTCCAAACAAGTCAAAGAAATTGAAAAAAAATGAGAAAATAGTATGTACTCTCATGAGAGTACAGAGAGTGTAGAAGAAAATCTCCCCTAAAAATCAACCAATCTACTTAGAAATTACTTATAATGGAATGTAATGAACATGTTCTCTCCAAATAGGCTAAAGAAACTGAAAAGAAAATTAGAAATAGTCTTTACTCTCATGAGAGTAAAGAGAGTATAAATACAAATTTCTCTTAAAAATCAACTAATCAGCCTCCAAATTACTTCTAATGAAATATAATGAACATATTTTCTCCAAATAGGCCAAAGAAATTAGAAAAAAAATGAGAAAACTGCTCTGTACTCTCATGATAGTACAGAGAGCACAGATGCAAATCTCTCCTAAAAACCAATAAATCAGTATATAAATTGCTTCTAATTGAATGTAATGAACATATTCTCTCCAAATAGACCAAAAAAACTAGAAAAATGAGAAAATAATTTGTACTCTCATGAGAGTACAGAGTGTACAGATGAAATCTCCCCTAAAAACTAACCAACCAACATACAAATTGCTTCTAATGGATAAACATATTCTCTCTAAATAGGCTACAAAAATTGAAAAAAAATGAGAAAATAATCTGTACTCTCATGAGAGTATAGAGAGTATAGATGCAAATCTCTCCTAAAAATTAACTAATCAGCCTACAAATTACTTCTAATGGAATGTAATGAACCTATTCTCCCCAAACAGGCCAAAGAAACTGGGGAGAAAAGAGAAAATAGTCTGTACTCTCATTAGAGTACAGAGAGTACAGATGTAAATCTCCCTTAAAAATTAACAAATCAACATACAACTTGCTTTTAAGGGAATGTAATGAACATATTCTCTCCAAACAGGC
Source organism: Cymbidium sinense (assembly GCA_021442155.1). Classification (NCBI taxonomy): domain Eukaryota; kingdom Viridiplantae; phylum Streptophyta; class Magnoliopsida; order Asparagales; family Orchidaceae; genus Cymbidium; species Cymbidium sinense. The sequence continues at coordinate 110,089 of JAKCPB010000616.1, forward strand.
TAAAGAAATTGAAAAAAAATTGAAAATAATATGTATTCTCTTGATAGTACAGAGAGTACAGATGCAAATCTCTCTTAAAAACTAACCAATCAGTCCTAAAATTACTTCTAATGGAATATAATGAACACATTTAATCCAAAATGGTCAAAGAAACAAACAAAATATGAAAAATGCTTTGTAGTCTCATGAGAATACAGAGAGTATAGATGCAAATCTCCCGTAAAAATCAACCAATCAGCCTCTAAATTGCCTAATGGAATGTAATGAACATATTCCCTTGAAATAGGCTAAAGAAACTTGCAAAAAAAAATTAGAAAAATGCTCTGTTCTATCATGAGAGTACTGAGAGTACATATATCAATCTGCCTCCAAAACTAACTAACGCCTAGAAATTAGTTCTAATGGAATGTAATAAACATATTCTTTTCAAACAGGCTAAAGAAACTAAAAAAATGAGAAAATGCTATGTACTCTCATGAAAGTACAAAGAGTACATATGCAAATCTCTCATAAAACCTAACCAATCAGCCTCCAAATTGCTTCTAATAGAATGTAATGAACATATTTTCTCCAAATAGGCCAAAGAAACTAAAAAAATGATAAAATGCTCTGTACTCTCATGAGAGTATAGAGAGTACACATGTCAATCTATCTCTAAAACTAATCGATTAGTGTCTAAATTGCTTCTAATATAATATATTGAACATATTTCCTCCAATCAGGCCAAAAAAATTAAAAAAAAAGAAAAAATGCTCTGCACTCTCATGAAAGTACATAGAGTATAGATGCAAATTTTCCTTAAAAGCTAACCAATCAGCCTCTAAATTGCTTCTAATGGAATGTAATAAATATATTCCCTTCAAACATGCCAAAGAAAGTGGAAAATAAAATGATAAAATGCTTTATACTCTCATGAGAGTATAGAGAGTACACATGCAATTTTCCTCCAAAATCAACTAATCAGCCTCCAAATTGCTTCTAATGGAATGTGATGAACATATTTCCTCCAAACTTGTCCTACCATTTATTTTACGCACATACACCCTAACTACCAGACTAAAATATCACATCATAAAATAAAAGCAAATATCAAACCATGCACCACCCTAACATAGGACTAGAAGTGGTGACTTAGGCTAATGTGTGTATTTTAAAAGGTTTTTGTGGTGTGCTTAGCTAGGCTTTAAGGTTTAGATTTTCTAAGTATGAAAATGTTCAACTTAGAGGATGGTTTCAATTTAAGTTGTTTAGTTGATTTGGGTTAATTTTATTTGTTGATTTAATTTAGTTTGAATGAACCTACTTAATTACCAAGTGTTGTAAAGATAGGAAAAAGGAAGAGGATGTCTCTTTCATCCCTACTGTAAGTGATTTCTAAGATAGATTCATTAACGATTTTTTTTGTTTAGTGAATGTTTTCTTATGTGTTTTAATTAATCCTAAATTTAGATTTTCCCTAAAAAAACTTATTCAAAAAATATTTTAAGATTAAGTAACGTGAATTACTATTACAAAACACATAATATTTTATTTCTTTCCCACATGTGTATCATGCACATGAATGAATCCTAAGCATATCTATACATGAGATGCAAGTATTTAGCACACCTTAATAGTGAATGCTAAGAGAGGTTGCTTAAGGAAATTTGAAATGTTTCATGTATGCATAATTTTGTTAAGTAGAAGAGAGATTTTTTTATCCATTTTTCATATGCACATTTACATGTATAAAAGACATAAGTGAGTACATCGCCATTGTTAGCACCAGGGGTGTAAGGTACAAGACCTACTAAGGGCTACTTAAAGTCTCACAACTCCTGAGTTGTCCAGACTAATATACAATTTTTCTTAAATACATGTGCATGTACAAAAAGAAATGCATGGAAAGAGAATGCTAAGAGAGGTTGTTTAAGGAAATTTGGAATGTTTCATGTATGCATGATTTGTTTAAATAGAAGAGAGTGATTATTTTATCTATTTTCATATGCACATTTACAAGTATAAAATACATAAGTGAGTATGTCATCATTGTTAGCACCAGGGGTGTAAGATACAAGACTTACTTAGGGCTACTTAAAGCCTCATAACTCTGGGGTTATCCAGACTAATATACCATTTTTTTAAATACATGTGCATGTACAAAAAAAATGCATGGAAAGAGAATCATGCAAAAAGTTTATGTTTGTTTGTTTGATTTTGGTTGTTCAATTTATATGTGTGATGTGGAATTCCTTCTTGAGTCATGACATAGGAGTGTATAGGAATAAATTTCAAACAAGTTTTATACTATTCACATGCAAGCTCATAAGTACTTATAGATAACATACTTTTTATTTGTAATGGCTGATTTATAAGTTTTGAAAATAGTTTTGGATTTAGTAGTGATAATAATAATTCATATCTTACTTTAGCCGAAATATGCAATTTGACATAAATAAAACTTTTCAATTTAATTTTATTTTCAAAAGATATGAATGCATGATTTTCACATGACATACATATTTAGAATGCTAGGAAAGAAATAAAGTGATGTAAGCATGTAACTTCACTCACCCTAATTAATTCTTAAAGACAATCTTATGAAGTAAGATCATTTAAAGGGAATTAAAAGTTGATTAAAGAGACTTTCATTTTGTTTTGAGTTTAATTTGAATTAAGAAAGTGTGAAAATGTTTGTTGGCCCTAACCCATTCCCACATGTGTGTATTATTTTAGTTTAATTTTTAGGTAATTAGATCAATTTTATGCTTTTAGGTTAAGGTGTATTAAGTTCATTAATTACCCCTTACCTATACCACTTTAACATATTTAATCAAATAATTGGGAGCCAATGATATGACATAAAATCACACAATGTATTTAAATCAACAATGCATCCTAGGAAAGAAAGGTACCTAATGCAATTGGCTCACAAATAATGATTAATTAAATTAAAAGGGTTTTATTTAAGTACTTTCATAACCCTTCCTACACATGTGAGTTGGATTTTGATTTCTTTAAGCTACTTAGGTTATTAAACACCTAAGTATCTACCCAAGGTTAATTGGTTAAGTTCTGGAATGTTTTAAAAATTTTGTCAAAGTAACTAAGCAAGTGATTAGGGGATTAGCCCTTAATTAAGTTTAAATTAAGGAAGGAAAGGGGTTTAGGGAATGACTTGGGAAAAATACCCCAAACTTATTCCATAAACCTCCTCTTCAGTTAAACAGAGTTTAATTAACTTAATCAAGGAATAAAACAATTCTACATGCTTAATTAAGCTTAATTACATTGAGCAAGTGATTAAGGTTCACTAATTAATTTCTCTGATTAACTCATTAATAAATTCCAAGAAAATTAGGGGAGGTAGAAGTCATCCCACTAAACATGCCTGAGAAGATTGGAATTAATTGATGAAATCATTAGAGAGTAATTAGGGTATTAAGTTTTCAAATAAACTCTAATTAAGGAAAATATATTATTCAAATTCAATTAGAAATAATTTTATTGGCTTCTCTTCTAAATTATCTTTACAATGAACCTGAGTTTATATTTTTTGGATTTCTCTATAATTAATTATGAATTTATAAAGTTTCAGTTGATTTAAGTGACTTTTATGAATTATGTTAATTTATTTTATTAAAATAAATCATTTGACACTCAAAATTCAATATCCCTTAATCCAAAGGTCCTTTTGACTTGAAATTTTTATGGTAGGTGTATTTTAACTTCAATTTTAATCTCTGAAAATTTCAACTTAATCTCACATGTATTTTTAGTTTAATTAATGAAATTTTATTTTTACTAAAACTTGGATTAAGCTCAAACTATTCAGTGAAATTGGGGATTTTTGGTTAAGTATTTTATTTTCTATGAATTTTTGAAGTTTCAGGTGATTTAAATAATTTTTAAAATCAAAAAAATATGATTTTCTTATTTAGTACAATTAGCATACATGAGGCCGACATGGCAAAGAGATGCCATGTAAATTAATGATTGACGCCGCAGCGTCACGATGAGCGGGAAATGTGCCAACATAATGAGAGTGATGCGTAGATCAAATTATGTGATATAGAGGCCGTGATCACTGATCAAGATGCAATGGGCATCCGATCACATAATCGCGGGATCAACGATCTAACACATCCGGCGATCTGAAGGCCCGGATCACGTGATTAGTGCATGATCCAATAGGATCGGACGGCTGCTGCTATCTGCCGGTTGTGAACACTAAAAATGGGATTAGGGAAATAAAAATGGAAAATTTTGAGTGAAAACTTATCCAAATAGACTCATTTTTGCATCGATTCACACCGAAAAACTTTTATTTTATAATTGGGATGATTTAAAGTAAAAAATGCAAGATTATCTAGGATAAATTCCTAAAAATCACGCAAATGGAGGATCCTAAAGTTGGCTACAATTTTTGAAAGTTACCTCACTAGGGATGATTTTTGGCGGTGATGACTCAGCCGGTGAGCAAGGGAAGAGGCCTTGAAATGAGCTTGGATCTTCGTCTTCACGTCAAAATGATGTTTCCATCGGTGATCACCATTTCCTCATCGAAATCCACTTAGTTTTGGAGTATTTCTCTCCAAAATGAAGTGGGGGTGATTGTCAATGGATTTGGGTGCTCTAGGAGAGGGAGAATGAGAGGAATGGGTGAATCCTTCAACCTCTAATGCGTTGGAATGAAAAGTGAACGTAAATCACACTTTAATTTGGATTTTTGGCTCCAGACTCATATAATTTGGCTTGGGGTTATTGGGGATGGAAGAAAATCATCTTAGGTGGCTCACTTTTGTTGACTAAGGCATAGAAAGTGGTTGCCATGAAGGACAAATGGGTGTCTTAGCCAAGGGGAGGTGAGAGTCTTTCATGCCAAGTGTTCCAATGAGAGTCTTTCATGAAGGACAAATAGTTTGACATCATCTATGAGAAATATTCCCTTTACATCTTCATAATGGTTGACAATTTGACTTCAAGTTAAGAGTAACACTATTTATATGATGGAAAAATTCTACTCAAATAATATATATGAAGAATGAAGAAATATCAATTCTTCAATTTTTTATCAAACTAGAGAAACTCTTAATTTAAGATCGCCTATATTAATATTCTGAGCATCTAATTGATTACCAGCTCAAGAAATAAGTCAAAGTTGGAGGATATTTCAACATTGAGAAGAAGATAGCTTGACAAACTATTATTTTGATCAAGGAACAACTTTTGCTACAACCTCAACTGAGATGTTTTAATTTGATCTCTTCCTCACAGGTTAACGTCATCGAGTAATACTGATAATTTTGAAAGAATCAAAATATTTAACCTTCCACAGCTAACGCCATCAAGTATTTTGACAAAATAACCTCGATGATAGAAAATTATTGGCTTTCACAGATTAAATGTCAAGTAATACCGACAACAATCTGAATAGGTCAAAATCTTTATAGATTCCTCCCCTTGAAGGCATGCCCCTGAGGAAGCATCGATGAGAAGCTAGTAGTGAACAATGCCCTCACTCGAAAAACTCCAAGAGAGCAAGTAATTGACAGAGTTTCCATTCATCAAAAACCTCATAAGGCAAAAGCCTAAGAAGGTATAGGTACATAAAAAACCTCAGAAGACGAAAGCCTCATAAGATACTGATACATCAAAAGTCTCAGAAGGCAAAAGACTTAGAAGGTATAGGTACATCAAAAATCTTAGAAGGAAAAAGCTTCAGAAAGTACAAGTACATCAAAAATTTCAGAAGACAAAAGCCTTAGAAGGTACAAGTATACTAAAAATCTCAATAAATATATATAAATCATAATCCTTTCAAAGTTAAAGTCTGAAAAAGGATGTATGATTACTCCAGTTATTGAGGGGTAAAAATTTTAAATAAAAATATATACCTTTATATGGAGGGCAAAAGTTAATGACATAAAAGATAAAACTAAAGAGAAAATGGTTTGATCACATAATTGGACATTTTAAACTTTACTCAAAAAAGAGAAAATCAAGGATCTCAGAATTACACTGGAGGCTAAATTTGGGATATCGTAACCAGTGCCAAACTCGAGACTAGGGAGAATTAGAGCAGGGGTGAGTCATAAAGGAAATGGATTCTAGGATTTAGAGAAAGTTGGAAGAACATGGAAGGACACTAAAGCTTGAATTTGGGATGTGCGCTAACCAGTGTTGAAAGATCAAGGAACTAGTGAGGGGAATGCTATATCTGTGAAGGCTACCAAAGAGAAGAGTAAAAGCACATGAGTTGAATGCCATAAAGTCATAAAACCTCAGATCGGGAGAACCTGAGTGGGGGCACTATTATACAAGTTGGAGGCTATCAAAGAAGAGTGGACACTGAGCAATTGAGATGAACTTAACGTCAATTATAAAAAGATCGAGATAACTGATTTGCGCTATACAAGTTGAAGTACCAAAGAAAAGAAAGTAAAGAAAGTAATGTGCGAATTTTTCTTTACCCTTTGGGGGTATTTATACTTGAATAAAATATTTTTCAAATTTCAAAAAAAAAACTCATGTTCTTTAAAACAATAATAAAGAAAAGAAGAAAACTTTTTCATATTCTTATATATATATATATATATATATATATATATATATATATATATATATATATATATATATATATATATATATATATATATATATATATATATATATATATATATATATATATATATATATATATATATATATATATATAACTTTTTATCTTCCTAAAAAAAAGAGAAAAAATTATCCATATTTTAAATAAAAAAACTTTTAATATTCTTCTTTAAAAAAAAATTATCTCTTCCTTTCTTTCTCTCTATGTCTCTTTCTTTCCCTTCTCTGTCTTTACGTCTCCCTCTCTTCTCTCCCTCTCCCTCTCCCTCTCTCTCTCTCTCTCACACACACACACTCACTCACGATGAAATGAGAAAAAAAAAGAAAAAGAAAAATGAGGGGCCTGCGACACCCTCTCTTTCAAACCAAACGTTACCCATAAAAAAATTATTAAAATAAGTTTTATATATTTATAAAAATTATCAGTTTTTATATATATAAAAAATAAAATAAAACAAATAAATATTAATAATTAGTAAATAAAATAAATAAATCAATACATATATATATATATATATATATATATATATATATATATATATATATATATATATATATATATATATATAAAATAATAATAATTTTAGCTAAAGTGATTTTATTTAATATATTTTGAATAAAATAAATTTTATCATCTAAAAATAGGGGGATAAATGATATATCTTTCTAAAATTTATAAATCAAGCATGAATACAATCAAATTAAATGACTGAGTGAGATGAGTCTAATAACGCTATAATTGGGTCAAATTGAGCCCAAATGAGCTAAAATTAAGCTCAAAAGCTACATATGAAAACTTTGAGACACTAATTGAATGGTCAAATGACTTCCAAATTTGATGTGTTTATAGTTGAATCAAGCGGCTCGACGAGACGAATCCAACGAGCTCAAGATCACTCAAATCGAAGATCGTTTGAATGGTCAATTCACAAAAAAATTATCTATGATCAAATGAATCGATATAAACCGTCCGATGGAGTGTTTTTGATTTTGGCTACAATGATCAAAATGCCCTTTTCAGAATTCTATAAATAGGACCCCATTCTTGAGATGAAAGGAGGAAGGGGCTAGAAAATAACTTGGGAGAAAGGAAGAAGTTCAAAGTTCGATCATCACCATGCGGTCGACAAATTGTTATCGCCATCGCCACCAACAACGACACTACCCAACTACTGATACTTATTATTATATCCATTCGAAATTGATTATCGATTTTTATATACAATCTTGTAATCCCGCTATCTGGAAGATTCAAACTTTATATTCCAAAGTTGATATAGTGAAACATTTTTATTGCTGGCACTGATTTTTTTTTCCTTGGGGTTTTCCACATAAAATTATGAGTTTTTTATTTTCTTTTCAACCATCTGTGTGTGTGCTGGATTTCCATACAAGCTAAGGCGTGAAGTTTTATTCTACCGCAATTGGTTTTCTAGACACACAATAATAAAGAATCACATAACGACTTAACTTAAGTCTAGGATTCGTGATCTAATGATCTAATGTGTGAAGAAAATAGGCTTGTGTCGTAAGACTTTGTTAGAAATCTTTAGTTCAAGTTTCAATTTGAGTTATAAGTTTGTTTTAATTTTATTTTTGGGTGGTTTTAAATCAAATGATTTAATGATTTATTTTCATTTTTATTTCATTTTTATTTGGTTAAAGTGAAGTTTAAGTTTTCAAGAATAAAGAGTAGAATTAATCTCACTTTTGGGTGAAACCCATTCTATTCAGCATTCTAACCCTTAGTGGAATAAAACTTTTATCCTAAGATGAAGATCCATCCCAAAGGTCTAACTAAGATCCTTAAGTATCTCAATTATTCATTTTAGTTTCATTTAGATATTCTGAGTTTGAATTTAGATTGGATTTTTGGATTAATTCTTTTCTTTGAATTTGATTTGATTTAATTTTTATTCTTGGTTTAGTTTGTTCTTTTAATTTAATTTTGTTTGAATTATTTCATTTGATTTGTTAAATTGTTTCATTTGATTTAGTTTGAATTGTTCATTTGAGTTATGTTTTGGTTTGTTGAATTTATGTTCATTCATTTAAATTTATTATGTTAACCTAAGACACTTAGGTTAATGTTTAATCCATTCTTAAGTTAGTTTGATTGTAGTTTTAAGGTTTCATTAACTGTTTGTGATTTCATTAACTTAAGATTTAATTATTTTAATATGCATTATTAATTTCCTTAACCCTTAAGTATGAAATTGATTGTTCTTTGATTTAGGATGTTGGAAAACCATCCTAAATATTTCTAATATTTGATTAAGATTAGTTCAAATTATTTCATGATTTGATGAATTTATGAATTTCTTTTATTAATTATTTGATTCGCTTTTGATTTAGAATTTGGAAATTAAACAATTCCCAATCCAAAGGTCAATAGTTTGAAATTTTATGACAAGTAGGGTTCCATGTCAATTCCATGTTTCCAAAGTTTCACTTTGATTACATTCATAATTAGGATGTAATTAAGGTTTTAATCATCTCATTAAAAAACTCAAATTAGGCTTAATTTGATGAATGTCTTTAGTGATTTTATTTTTCATTGATTTCTCTCTAAAAGATGTTTCCAAAGAGGATTCATTCATAATTTGTAAACATTTGGTTGATTTATTGTGATTTAATTAATATTTGGTTAAATTTTCTAATTATTTAACTCAATTAATTACTTAATTAAGCCAATTTAGGATTTATTAAGTTTGAATGAGTTTCATTGATGATTTTATATTTATTAGAGTTCTTTAAGTTGATTTAAGATTATTTAATTCATTTTCATGAGTTTATTCATTTTATATTAATTTATTTAATTAAAATTGAGGTTTAGGATTTGAAATTTAATATTTCATGAATTACATTGCAATAATTCATGAAAATTTTTCCTAGGGTGTGTTTTAACATTAATTTTAGTTCTCCTAAGTTTGATTTGAATTTAATTAATGATTTAATATTAATTAAGGTTTAATTAATTTCATTCAAAATCAAATTAATGCTAAAATACCCAAAATAATTTGAAAATTTTAATTTGAATGGATTTCTCTCATCAAGATGAGTCTATAGAGCCCAAGTTTGTATTTTTTGGATTTGTATTTAATTTTTTATGATTTTTAAATTTTTTGTGATTTTAATTAATTTTTAATTAATTGTAAAAGGGATTTAACCATTTTAATACCATGGGTATGCACGTATGCAGGCCGCCATGTAGCCCATGGGAGTGGGCCACGATCGCGTGACATCTGATCAAAAGCGGTGCCGGATGAATCTCGATCCCAATCAAGATCTAATGGTCTTGATTCATTTCTTGGTTTTCCTTAAGGGATAAATTGGATCGTCCGACTAAATCACGACTGTCTATTCCAAATAAAAGGATGAGATGGTGGAGATTATGTCCCGCAATTCTCTGGAGAGAGACAAACACTGCCCATCATTTTGCCAAAATTCGGTGATCGTTTGCGAATTTCAAAGGGATTTCGATTGCAAAATGATCCTTGATCATTTTACAACCCATCCATGCAGTTCGATCCACTTGGGGATCAATTTCCTTTCGAAAAGGACCAAAACTGAACATTAGGGAGGACGGTGATGAAGCATACCTCATTTTTGGCGATCATTGGCGGTGGGATCAATTCCATTAGCTTCATTTCGATGCAACGAAGGCGTGTATGCAATTTGGCAGCTTGCCTCTCGGTGGATTCTCCTGCCATCCTCGATCGATTTTCTCTCTCGGTTGTCTGGTGAGATGGGGGTGGAGATCTGAGGTCACCGACTTCTAACGGTTGGAATATTCAATTTGATGTGAGAGAGCCTCACTTGCTTTTCACCATTAGAGGGGCTCGGATTCCATTCATTTTTCGGCGTGCCAATGACAAGGAGTCGAGGGAAGGGTTTATTTCTTCATCTCCTGCCTTGGTGAACAATTTGGGATGAAAAAAGGGAGGGAATTGACCTTCCCTCCCCTCTTTCCATACTTGGTTGATTGTGGGTAAAAGTTTGATGATCACATGGATCACATGGAAGGAGGAAGGCATCTACCCTACTTCCTTGCTTGGCCAGCTTCCTCCTTCCCTTGGTATTTTCTTCTTTCTTGGCTTCTCCTTGAGGAAGCCAAATGCCTTTTGGCTTTTTGGCTTTTTGGCTTAGTGGCCTTCAATTGATTGGAATCAATCCAATCTCTTGAAGTCAAGAGGTAGAATGAGGCATATAGAAGAGGGGAAATGAGACTTGCCTTCTTTTCATAAATTTTCAAGTCCTCTCCTTTCATAATTCCACCTTTATCTTTTTTTTTCTTTTTTTATGGTTTATGACACCACGATCAAAGTCCTTAGACTAGTATGTGGCTCCCCAACTCAAACTCAAATGAATTTGAGATCAAGTCTAAACTCATTTGACTTGGGTTGAAAATTTGAATATTTGGATTCAAAGTGTTTGGTTTAATTTAATTCTTTTTTAATTTTGGATTTAATTATCTTTAATTGATGATTGATTGGGTGTTAATTTAATTAATTCATATTGAATTAATTTATTTATTTCATTTCATTTCAACCTATTTAAACTTAAATGGGTTAAGTTTGATTCTAATTGGGTTCAAATGAACAATTTGACTTAATTGGATTGGGTTTGAATTCCAATCATGTTTGATCACATGTGTGAGATGATTTGAAGTGATTGATTTAATTTAATATCAATTGGATTTCAATTTGAACCCATTTTATCTAAAGTGAGCTTAATAGGTTGCGGTTTCATTTGGGTCAAATGACCAATTTTACCAAATTTGACCCAATGGTGGGTTAAATTGTGTTTAATTATCATTTTCAAATAATTTTGAGCAATCAAATTGAGTTGATTTCAATTTGATTTGGGTTTGAACCCAATAGGACCCATTTAGGGTTATTTAGATTAAGTGGTCTAATGACCCAATTAAGGCCTAAATGAATTTAAATTTCTTTAGATTTGTGATCAAACATATTTATTTGATCATTTGAAACATTTGGATTGATTTAATTTGATGAAATTCTTGGTGGTTTGACTTTTGACTTGGTGGGACCACCTAAGTCAAACTTATGCCAAATGGATTGACTAGATTCGACTTTGGTTTAATTTTGGATTTGTTCCTTTGTTTTAATTTAATTGGATTTAATTTGATTTAATCCAAATTTGAAATTTGGGTTGAGTCCACCAAGCCAACCAGCTAGATCAAACTCAAGGAAGATGCTTTAGGTCACTAGGTATAGTGTCCTAAGTATTGAATTAAAAGATTCTAATTTGAGATTAGGATATCCTAATTACTGATTTCAAAAGTGATGTTAACCTCATTCAAAAATGAGGTCAACAAGGAGTAGCCACTATGTTCATTTGAGTATTTGCTTGTTGCCGGTGATTCAATCCATGTTTTGTTTTCTGGGTCATTATTCTCTAAGTTCATGACTTGCTGGTTCAGGTTGATCTTCTCTTGTTGGACACACCTTTCAGTGAGCATACTTATTCTAATAGCCTTTGCCGTCAAGTATCCTTTATGGCGAGTATGCTTGTTTTGATATTCAGACTCGTTAGATCGCTACTGCCTGCTACTTTGAGTATATAGATTAGGTTGAGAGTATGAGTTAAAATTATCCTTCATATGCAATTTAATTGAAGTTAATTACTTAAAGCATTGTTGAAGAAAATTAGTCTTGTCAATTGATCCATATAGGGAAGAAGATTAGACTAGCTAAGTGGGATATCATGTAAGGTAGTGTGCTCAAGAGTGTATGTAACTTGATGTCTTTAAATTTGAATTAAGAAAAGATTTAATTTAATTCAAAGTATTTGCACGCTTCTTGAGATAGATTGAATTTAAATTTGAATTTATTTTAGTTTGTCCTATATGCTCGTAATTCATATTTGAATATTCATTGTGTTGGTTAGAGCACATGTGGGCATTTTTTTAATTTAAAAGATTTGAATATTATTTAGGGGATTTACATGTCTTTTAGAGTGAGATGGTTTGAGTTCATTTCGTTTTAGTCTATGTAACATTCATAGGCTTTATGCTTATATTGACATATAGATCGGAGCACATGCGAAGATCTCAAGTGCCTTTTCATGATTCTTGATGCATTTGCATTATGAATTTTTACAAGTTTCAGCGTTTACACATAATGCATTTGTACACTTTTCAGCGCACTTGTGCAATACATTGCTTGGGTTTTAGTGCAACTACACGATAAATTTGCATGAGTTTTCCTGCATTTGCATGATATATTCTTATGTTTTTTAATCCACCTGCATGACTTCAAGGTATTATAATTGAACTTGAATTATCTTTTTATGAGTGCAGGTCTTGCAATTAATAATTTTAATTATAGGCTCAAAAATTGCGTCATTAAAAGTGCGCAAATATTTATTTTGTAAATTTTAAGGATACCTTTTGTCTGCTTGCAATCTTGCATTGCAGATCTAATGATGTACATGGCGTTCTAAGTTCTTGTTGTGATTTAAAATGATACATCTGAGCTTGCATTTGATTCTCAATTTGTTGAATTTTGAATTCTCATCTAGGTCTTTTATGTGCTCTTGGACGAGCTTTCAAGATTATTATTGACCACATTTAGATTTTTTTAGTTAATTTTAATTCATTCAATGTAACGTGTAGAGTAGTTTAAGTGCTTATTGAAGGTCATATTAATGCTTGTTGGGGAGTCATTGAGTTCCTTTCTTCCTCATTTGCATGATATTAACTTCATTGTAAGTTTCTTTTAATTCTTGTTTGAGGTTTGTTCTTAGTTATAAGGGCTTTTAAGTCCACTTCAAATTCCCTATAAGTTTATTGCAAGTCTTGTTTGTACTTAATTTGGGTGCTTTTGGTTCTTTCACATGATCTAAACTTTCATTATAAGGTTATATTCATGCTCATTGGCAAGCAATTTTGTCTTGCTTTGCGAGCTATTAAGTTCTTTGTGATTCAGTTCTGTTTTATTGAAGCCCTTACAATTTATTTGATGTGATTTTTATTGTGATTTTACATATGATTTATATTTCAATTAATCTTTGTTCTGTGTCACATTAATGTTTGAGAATCTATTTTAATTGTGCCAATTTTAAGTTATTAGTAGGCTCACTTTATTGAAAACTTTGGTTTCCTCCTAGCATCCTTCTCATGTGAATCGAATGCTAGGCCTTCACACCACCCTTAAAACAAGCATACATATTCGTCTTGGGGACACCATGGGGGCTTCAAATCTTGGTTTTCTTGCACCATTGAAACAATATTTAAAACTTATTTATTTATTATGTCATGTTTATATTTATTATGATTCTTTTAAGTCCAATTTTTGGTGGGCCATTCAATATCCATTTTAATAGAATTTTGATAGCCTCCCGTCATTTTTTTTTGATAAAGGACATCAAGAGTGCTAAGCTTGCCTTTTGCATAAAGAAACATGCCAATGATTGGTGCCATCATCCATTTTTTCATGGGTTTATATAATATAACGTTGATTTTAAGGTGTTGTATATTGTTTGATGTTGTACCGTGATATATTGAAATGCGAAGTCAATCATGTTAGAAGCAACCTATGAAGTTTTTTTCGTACCTATTAGATATTGAGATGCGAGGCTTGTAGTGTTGAAAGCTTAAATAAAGTCATGGATGAGTCGAACGAAAATGTGAACAAAGAAGGTTTGACAACAATTGGCATGATTGGGACTTTTTTTATGTATTTAATAATAATGTTGTTTACAACAATAACAACAAATCTTTATCCCACTATGTGGGGTCGACTACATGAACCTTTTTTCTCCAATGTGTGCTATTATCATTTAATCCTAATAAATTAAAGTCATTTTTTTATACTTCATAATCAAATTTTTTTAGGTCTACCTCTACCTTTTTTTAACACAAGTAAAATCTTATACTCTATTCTTCTAATTGAGTTATCAAATGGCTGGTATTTTATGTGACTAAATCATCTGTGGTGACTCTCTCTTATCTTATTTGCCCCTGGAGCTACTCTTACCTTATCATGTATATATTCATTTTTCATTTTTATCTCGAATTGTAAAGCCACTTATCCACCTGAGCATTCTTATCTTTACAACACTTAACTTGATAATGTTATTAGCAATTTCAAAAAAAAAACGAAAAAAAAAAAGAAAAAAAAGAAAAAGCAACTTACTTGGTCATCTTGTCTGGGTTCTTAATGCCTTAAACCTCACATTTAATGAATTCATGCACATTTGTCCTTAGTGATCTCCTTGACATGTTGTAACCTTTCAACCTTCTTTCAAAGCCCCTAATCTTTATTTTATCTCTCATATTTCTCTTGCCAAACCTCTCTTCTATCTTTGGACTTTGCTATGACTCAGCTTTTATCACCCATTTATCTCTTACTCTTGATGCAACAACTCATCAATGATCATCTACTCTAGTGAATTTCTTTGTATCTAGCCCCTCTACTTTTACAAAGGTCACATTCAAATGCTCGTGATTCTCACTTGAGCTTGTCTTTCTCTCCTAATCACTCTTTGCTATATCACACAAAATGCCTTGGATTTTTCTCTGTTGTCAAACATTTATTGGTTATCTTCTCCAACATATGATTGAGTTAGAAATTAATTTAAATTGAAGTTAAAATCTTTTTTCATGTCTTTTTCTTAGATTGATGCTAATTTTTATTAGATAATTATTAAGCCTTATATGAGGAGGAATTATTATGAGGTAAAATATTAACTTGAGATGAAATTAAAATAATTGAGTTAGAAATTAAGAATATAGTTTAAAATGAGAAATTTGTTTATTTTAGATTGTTTAAAAAAATAAATTACGATGTGGCCTATTTGAGAAGATTGATTGCTAATTAGCTAACATATGCAACTTCTAATTTAAGAAATAAATATTCTTTAATCTTTGCATATACATTTAATGGTAAATTATACTTATGGGTGAAATTCATTATAAATACTTCATATTAAAGTGTGTATGGTTATAGCTTACTATGCATGTTTAAATGATTGCACATAAATTTTGATAATATGAGCCTACAATTAAATGTATTATAATTATATAAATATTTTGTTAGTTGTTGATGTTTTAAAGAATGCATTTGATGTATGTAAATTTGCCCAGTCATATAAGCAGTTGATTAACATATTTTAAAAATATATATATTTATTTAAATATTTAATGATAAAAGTATATCGAGCTTAAGAAATTAATGTTATAGGAAGATATGTTGGCAATGACATGTTTATGATACATATATAGGTGGGATGAAAGAGCCCTCAATGAGGCAAAAGAGTCTCCTATGGAGGAATAAGGGGCCTCAATGTGGTTCAATAGTGTAATGCTAGATTTCACAGGCTCTATTGATCTTTATGATTTATGTTATGTGGTGTGGTTCTACAATTCACTATCTTATGATAATCAATAAACCCAAACAAACGTACATGACTCGTTCTAAGATAAATGTGAAAATTAAATATAATGAAATAGCTGAATGAATTGATGCAAGCAAATTAATATGTAACATGTATATCATTGATTAACATAATACATTAAGAAAATATGCAATTGACATTCTAATACTATTCTTTTATACATGCAAATTAATGTTTAATCTCATGCCACTAGATTTTAATTGTCCATGTTATAATATATGATTGTCAAAAATACTAAATTTTATGATTATGTCCAATCATGATCATGATTAGCATATATGTAACTTATTATTCTTGTATATTTGAAATTGGAGTTATTTTTATTGCTGAGCCTTATATCAATCCAAATTACAATGACTATTTTTACAAGAAAATGAAAAGATAAAGGTAAGGCCGAGTTAAATTCTATTATCTTATTTAATGGACTATTAATATAAGATATGAGCAATGTTGAGGCATATATTAAATGAAGTTTAATATTTTATATATGAATCTTGAGATTATTAAATATTTTGTGGATATATAAAAGAAATGTATGAATTGTTTCTGCTTACTTTTGCTAGTTTAAAATTTTATTGAATTTGTGTAGATGATAATGGGATGCTATATATAATTTTAGTTGCATTTGAATGATTGAATTTATTATCCACTCTATTTTGGTGAGTATGATATTATGGGTGTTGAAAGTAGATTCAATCAATTAAATCTTATTTGCCTATATTATGAGTCACGTCAATTTTAAAAAATGGAGGTCGTTGTAGGGTGTGATAAGAAAAAATGAATTATTGATTTTGATCTAATTGCTTTGGTGTGCCATTGATTCTTTTTACTCTCTTTTGTGAAATCTCATGATTGTTGACTTAATTGAAGTTAAAATTACACTCTACTCTGTTGATCTTTGATTTGAGTTAGAAGACTTTTGTGATCATTGATATTAGATCTAATTAGAGTTGTCTCCCTCCATTAATCTTTGATCAGTGTTTAGGGTAAGATTTCTTTTGAGATTCAAAATTTGTCAATGTATTCAATACAATTATTTATTCACTTAAAGGGAATTGTATGTTGTCATTGTCCTTCTAATTACATGCATGATAAACTAGATAAATGAATAAAAGAGAATAAAAAAAATATTTTTTTTGAAAAGTTCAATAAAATTTAGGTGAACAATTTAAGGTCTTTGATTATTGAAATGATTAGTGCATTGAACAACAATCATTGATATTTAATTTGACCAAGATTGAAGACCACCCGCCAGGTCATTAATAATTGATTCAACTAGAGTTTGAAGATCTCTATATCATTGATATTTGAAGTTGATCTTTAATCTAGGAGTGATATCTTTCAAGTGGGTAATATATGTGACTAAAATTGTAGTGGCTAATAAGCCATTGCATAATATTGGATATTGTGGTTGTTTTGAAGTTCGACTTCTATTGACATGGTCAATACCTTTGGTCATTGAAAAGGAGTTTAACATCTCCATTGTCTCTTGAATACAAACAACAACAACGTGCCTTTATCCCATGACATGGGGTTGCTACATGAATCCTTCTTCTCCATTGTGTTATATTAAGTGTCAAATTCACATTTAATTGTAATAAAATAAGATTATTTTTATACTACTCAAATCGTCTTAAGTCTACCTTTACATTTCTTAACATAGGTTACATCTAAGCATCCTCATCTCAACAATTAACTTAATTCTATGCTTTTCTTTTATTGCCCAACATTGTGTTATAAATTGTGATCTTACCACCATCTTATAAAATTTTTCTTTAAGTCTAAGCGGTACTTTTCTATCAATTAATAGGCTAGATGCATTCCTCCATTTCAAATATCTAACTTGAGTTCTACTAATCACAACCCCATTTATTTTACCATCATTTTGAACAATGGAATCTAGATATCTAAAACGCTCACTTATTTTTAATGACTTGATCACCCAATGTCACAACCCTACCACTAGATCTTTTACCACTAAAATTGCACTCTATATATTTGGTTTTAGATTTACTTAAACAAAAGACTTTAAACTTTAAGGTTGACCTCCATAATTCAAGTTTCTCTTGAACTCTTTCTCTCTCTCTACTCTTATCAATAATAAGAGTATCATTAGCAAAATGCATACACCAAGGTACATCTATCTAATAAGAACATCCATAACTAAAACAAAAGATATATGGGCTTAAAGTTGATCTTTGATGTAATCCAATCCAAGTAGGAAATACTTGGTCAATCATTATGTTATTACACTACAAATCGGTCCCAAGTCCCGAAAAGAAAAGTGGAGGGTTGCATTAGGTAATCAACAACCAATGTAAAATTTATTGAAAAATCATGTCATGAAGCCATTGTCTCTTGAATCATAGATAAAAAACAAATAAAATTCATGTAAACATGAAAACAAAGGAAAAAAAGCTATAGAAAATGCATGCTGATGTGGCACAAGGTGCCAATTAAATGAAGAAATGAACCAACTTCAATACATGAAGAATTAATGTGGCACAAGGTCCCAATCAAGTGACTAAATGAACTATATTCATGTGCTTGAAATTTTTTTTTAAGAGAACTTGATGTTTAATGCATGAAGACCACCAAGATGACTTTATATGTGCATTTTATGCTGTAATATGTGTTATGTAATGTGTATTATCAAGTTTAAATATTGTGTGTATGTTGTGATTAAAATCATGTAATTTCATGCATTACTATGTGTAATTGTCTGTCTGGAGCCTAGGCACTAGTCTTTTGGCACCATGGCGTTGTATTTTGAGGTATTTTATGTTTGGGGACAAAGAGGATAGTGCCTAACTGCGTTTTTGAGGTTCAGTTTTAGGCAGTTTTTAAAATTAGTTAAGGAGTTATTTTGAATGTACACACTGTTTGGTGGCTAGTAACTTATATAAAAATATTTTATAGGTGGAATTAAGTTGATGTTTTGTGAAGAAAATTAAATGAAGAAACTCATTGGTTGGAGCTTAGTGGCCGACCAAGAAAAGAGTGATTCACTTCTGACACTATTTTGGTGAGTAGTGCTTTGTTGTTTTTGTTCCTTTTCATATATTGTGCTTCTTGCAATCTTTCATAGTTTTTGGTTCTTGAGATTATGTTCTACTCTAGAAAAATCTAATTCATAAATTTCCTATCCAAATTTCATACTAAATCCATTTGCAAGTATAGTAGTGCTGTTTTTTTTGTTCCTTTTCATATATTGTGCTTCGCTTGCAATCTTTCATAGTATTTGGTTCTTGAGATTATGTTCTACTCTAGAAAAATCTAAATCATAAATTTCCTATCCAAATTTCATACTAAATCCCATTTGCAAGTATAAGTCTCATTCTAGAATTTTCAGATCCTAGTCTCTATTTTATTTGCATTAGATTGATCTAACCTCTACAAAAAAATTGTCAAAATTTTCAGATCATTAGCCCACATAATTTATAACAATCTCCATGAGTTAATTTGGTCATGTTATTTAAAGATTTTTTGGAGTTTAAGCCACTTAAAGCTCTAAATAGCCTACTACTAGAACTAGTTTTTTCTGTGACCATCCTAAAGAAATATTCTGAAAAAATTATAGAACTTCTCCAAAATGTATGAAACTTTCCAGATTATATTTACATTCCTTCCACCATGATTTTCATTTTATTTCATGTAAATTGGATATCCAGTAAGAAAGATCTATTTAAAATAAGTTGGGGGTTTCAGATCTAGGATTATTTTATCTTTATTGCTTGCTTTCTCTTTAAAGTTCCTATTTCTGCTTGAACTTAAATTCCACCTCATATAGTTTTACTCTCCTAAGCATCTTAGGAGAGCTCCTAATTCACTATTGATCACTTCAGTGATCTAAACCCCACCATCCACACCACATGAAAATTTGGAAACAAAGGAAAAAGTTCTAGGATCCACCCTCACTGTAGCTTCTAGTTATTTTATAATTGTTGATAAGCTATAATTAGTTATGTGGACAATTGCTGATTAGGTCAAATTATGTAGAATAGTGAAAAAAATTATTAGATTATCTTGAATAACCTCAAAAAATTGATAATAAAATAGTACAATCAATTCCAAATTACGAATTAAAGCATGAACAAGTTTAAAAAATTTGAAAACATTTTCAAATCAATATAAGATAAGTGAAATTGAGAATAGTTTTCTCTATGGCTTGATAATACTTAAATATATATTTTTTGACATTTTTTTATGAATGTTAAAATAGCAAGGAATGATTAATATGATTACCAAATTCAAAGATGTTTGATGACACCATTTAATTGCTTGACATTGGTGCTTGTCATGTCATTAATAATGCTAAATCTTTAAGTGAATAACCACTCTTATAAAAATGTGACAATATATCAATGCATTTATGTAGACATGATAAATGTTTGTAAATATTACATAATAATGCTTACTTATGTTGATGCGAATGTATTGCGAAGTGTATTAGTACCCTTTGGGCTTCAATTTAGAGTCATATTAATGTCACTCTTCAAACGACCCCCTCTATTCGTCAATCTGTGGTTGAGCAGAATGAGTTGACTCGGTTAGACACAGATTCCACCAAGGTGAAAATTGGATCATATCTATCACACCCCAAATGACCCTCCTATTCTGGCCGGAATTGATGCAAGTAACGAATAGGATGACTCGATTGAACCGCAGATTCCACCAAGATGTTCTAACATGTGATATTTCGGAACAAATAAGTGAAATTTGTATCTCATCAAATCATCACAAACAAACTCATATATTTTGATTTTCTTAACTAATCAATTCATATCATAGAATTGGAAGCATGAGAATCTTCAAGTTTGTACACACAAATCTGAAAACTAAAGGCATCAATGTTAAAATTTTATGCACTCCAAAAGTTTTATAATCTTCCAAAACTATACACCAAAATTATAAAATCAACAAAAGATTAAACTTTCACCTCGTCCTTCGAAATTATCAACGTATAATATCATAAGCTAAAGCTTAGTGAGATAAATAATGCTAAAGTTTAGAACATGACATTAGAAATAATCGTGCATATACATTTGAAATTTGCAGGAAGGTAAGAGTTGTAAAATATGTTGATATAAAATAATAATCTATAGCGATGTCTAAATAATTTATAATAAAACTATTTAAACATATGATTCAATTATTTAATGAAATCAAGTTAAATTTTGTATCAAATTTTTTCCCTAGAAATGTCATTTATAATTCATGTTTTGACTTTCATAACATAAGTCACGGCATTCGACTAAAGCGAAGGTAAAGGGCATCTACTGCTTTAACAACTACCCACAACAATTGTTGCTAAAGGCCAACCTCAATATTAGAGTTGGGAATGCCGATCACTAAGGCTCATCATCGCTTTACTCGTGCGATTTTATAACATACTTATCTTCTTGACATTTCTCATTTTCACATTACGCATTTATTAATAATATGTGTTAAAATATTTCAATAATAAGATCATATGATATTAAGCATTGACGACTTATAATTTTGTAATTATATAATAGGTCAGTAATAAGTATTTGTATTTGCATAAATATGATAAGAATATCTATATGTCATTTATAGATTAATAAAATTAATAATAATTGAGTAGCATACATTTGGTTATAAATTGAATTTAAATTAGCGATTATGTCCCATTTTAGCTGATGTGCTCTCATATTGAATATAACTCCGAATACATGAAATTCATAAATTAATTTAACTTAGTGTAAGCTTAAACTTCATTCTTACCGAATTTGATGCTCATATAATCTTTCAAACACAGCGACTCCGAAGTACTCTTAATTAATGTCAATACTAATTACGATTAAATTAATATAAAGTTAATAAAATTCATTATTTTAGAATTAACACATTCATACTACTATATTGTATATACATACATATTTAATTTTTACACATTATTTTCATAAATTTGTTTTAAAGATATATAGTTATTTTCACTGTTATTAATTTAATCTTAAATTCGTAAGATGGTTGCAACTTATGGCAGAAATTTGAAATTATCAATAAATCAATTTAGCTAACATATTCTTAAAAATTATAATACTTAATTGTGATTCAAAGCTTACCCGAACATACTCAAAATTTCCCCCAAGCATCTTTAAGTTTCTCGCAATTCCCTTCCAGATGATTGCTAGCCTGTTCGGTTAACCCCACTTTGCCTTATTCCTCTTATTTCCTTTCAACCCAAATCAATTACTTCTAGTTTCATCTTTTCTAAAACTCTGAATAAATGAATTGGATAACTTACCAAATTCTTCTTAAATCAACTTTGCATTAAATCCTCCTAGCCACCCAGCCTCCTTCAAATCCACGGTTGACTCTCTTAGATTCTTGCCAGCTGGCCACAATTCCATTCAACCAGACCAGCACAAGGGAATTTATTTCCTTTATCTCGCGTGATAGCTTAGGACGGGACCGAGAGGTTGTGTAGATGGATTAGGGAATTAAATGGGAGTGTTGTGCTGTCAATATATAATGTAATTTAATTAACTCATTTACTGTATATATTCCGTGTTTAAATCTGCTCCCTAGAATTTCTACTAACAAGATTACACCGTTGCATGTGGGTTTAAGTGGAAAGTTTCGATGCTACAGTAGCAGCTCTACACATAATAATGCTACAACAGAGTTAATTTAATAAATTAACTATGCGATAGTGGAATTAAATTTAAAACTTAGGATAATTAAATTCTAATTATAATTAAATATATTTAATATAAGTTTGTTGTTTATTTATTTTCAAAATGAATAAATTTGGAATATAATTTATAAAAATATTCTTCTTTATATTTGTGATATGAGAAAAATAGGATGTACTTTAAAATTGTGAAATTTACCTGTTTAGCGTAATTTGAGTATTACAATATCAAACTATAACGAGCAAACTATTACATTTTGAATTTCTCTCATAATCAATTCATATTTAAATGACATAATTGGAAGTATGTAAATCCCAACATTGTACACAAATACAAAGTCATTAAAAGCATTAAATTAAAATTTGCACGTACTCAAAAAGTCTTTACAGTCTCTCAAAATTATACATCAAAATTACACAATTCAAAAAATTTTTCTAGCCATTATCGTGGTCATTCTTGCTTGAAAGAGTCAACGTGTAATATCATAAGTTTGTAGCTTTGTGAGGCAAGTGTTGCTAAAATAATCCCAAAACAAGACATAAGAAGTAACATGTATGTATAATTAGATCTTGTAGGAATGTAATGATTGTAAAGTATGCTATTAAGTATAAGAACTAAGTAATAAAGTTATAATATTAAATAATATACAATATACATATTTATACATGTGAATTATTCATTTAATGAAATCAAGTTTAGTTTTATATCAAATCTTCTCATTGCAAATGTCATTTGTATTTGCAGACTTTGACTTAAATAATATGAGGGTCATAACCGCAGCTCAAAAGGCGAAAATATGGTAGATATATCATACTACTTATTAATAGCTCTCTTGACATCAATTGGTTCAATCATTTTAAATGTCAAGAGTAGGGAATTCTAAAATCTCCCGTGAAAGGTTTATCTCGTCAAAATTTTTATCTACCTATGCAGGTTCTTATTAAGTAGTATTCTTATTACAATTTTGTGATATTTCTTGCTTATTTTGTGTATTATTTTTTATTCAAATATATAGTAATTCCTATGCTAAATCATTTTTTTGAATATCCATAGCAATATTATATAACATCAAATAATCAAATTATATTAAAATTATAGTAATCATTACAACATACTTGATAAGTGATGTAGGAAATCAAGCCCATTTAAATAGAATATGAAAGAAACATCTAATTTGCAAAGTATAATGTAATTACATAATGTAACAGTGGCAAGCAGTAGTAGTACTATATAACATCTGAAATTAACTTAGCAATTACAAGTCTCACTTCAAAATTTGGGCTAATGACATACATGCTTCGACATGAGTACACAACTTAACATAAAAATTTTCTTTTAAAATCATAAATAACATAAAATACATTTCAGTTATTGTAATTAAGATTTTAATTCATTTTCACTAGAATTAGATTTATAAAATTCTGCTTGAAGGATAGCCCTACTCAACTGAAAACTCCTACTTAATCAAATGTTGGTAACCTGATTAAAATGAAATGATGTTTTAAAATACATTTATCTTAATCACATAAATATATATATATGAATATAATTAATTAATATCTTTTAAATAAATTTCATTTGTTAAGCACCTGAATTCTTTCCTTCTAGTCCTCACAATTGCCACAATTCTTAAGGTAGTTGTGGCTCAAGATTAGGCACAGAAGTTCTTAGGGGAAATGAATTTAAATGATATTTGATAAAGGTGAATTAACAACATTATTTGAAACAAGTGTTTTAAAGCATAGGACGCAATGAGATGCGCATGGGTCTAATTTCACTTTGAAACGCAAAGCGCGGTGTGAAATAATGTTTTTGTTATCAAAGCGCTCATGGTTTATATAAAATCTGAAATATATAACAAATTGCTTAAAAAAGGTAAGGTACATACCTAATTTGCTAATTGTCTTAAAAAATAAAGCATAAATACAGTAAGAGTATAAATTTGGTAGATTATAAAATTTGCACTTTATGACGTATTATAAATCCTATAAGAGTATAATAATTAACATGAGTAATGTGTTTTCACATATCTTTGAAGATGAGCATTTGAGGGAAAACCTAAAAATTAAATTTAATGACAATTTCTAAAATAAAAATAAAACTTGATAGAGTATGAACTTGATAAATTATAAAACTTGTGTTATATGACATATTGCAAAACTTTATGAGTATTAAAAAAAAAGTAGAACACATACCTAACTTGAAGATAAGCATTAAGGGTAAACCTGCAACATAAAATTTTTGACAACTCTCAAAATAAACTTAAAAGCATAAATAAAAAAAGATAAATCAGTGTCACCTCCTAAATAATTCTATAATAAAAGTTAAAACTCTAAAGCATAAAGCAAGTAATAAATCTGAAGTTTTATAAAATAAAATAAAAAATTCACTCATCCTCTCTTTCATTAACATAATTATTTTCTCTTACAAGTTAAATTTCATCATCATTAAATTCTTCTTCTACTTCTTGTGAATCAGTGTCATTTTCTATTTCTTGTGAGATAAGAGTGGGTGCAGGTTGGGATGAAGTAGATGTTGTAGTTGATGAAGCCCTTTTTTATTTTAGCTTACTGAATCTTATTGATCACCTTTGATCAACTACTATTTGTCTCTAAGTGAGTTCTTTTTGCTTCAAAATATTACTCACTAGCATCTTCAGGTTCTCAATCACTCATAGTTTTTGTCAATCGAATCAAAACTAATTGGACCAATAATGTCTTTTAAATTGAATTTTTTGTTTAAAATTTGATTATATTTGAAGAAAATTAAATCGGTTAAGTACTTTTGGTCTATTCGATTTCTTTTCTGTGTAGATTTGTAAAAAAATAAAATAAAATAAATGAATCTATTGCACAAATGAATAATAAATCATGTAACGTGTAAAGTGTAAACTATGGTTTATAACTTATATACTTACTCAAAAATACTCCAGTTTCTCTCACAATCAGCACTGCAAATTAATCCTAAAATCTTGATTGCCATTTTTTACAAAGTTGGAGTGGATGTATCATACATCTTCCACCACTCAGCTGTATCAAATTTTATTCATTAGATTTTGAAACCTTTTGGACTAATTAAGCAAAATAAATTATGACAAGTCTATGATTATAAATGTACCCAGTTAATGACGAAGCACTTTTGATGATATTTTTTAATTCAACTATTTTTTTAATATCCTCCAACATCAAGTTAATACAATGAGCTGCAGACAAGGTCCGATACATATGTCTTCTCTTTTCTATAAGTATTTGATCTAAATAAAGAAATGTGAGATTATAAATATTTTTTAGTACTAAAACTTAATAAAAGTATGATATATAATACTAAATAACATGATTAACAAACTTGCAAGATTGTAGCTTACGTGGTTATCTATAACCACTTGAAGGATATTTTGTTCTCTATTTTTTTCAATTTGTGCATCCGATAGTTCAAAGAGCTTAATCACTGTCTTTGAATATTCAGATGCATCAATAGACTCCAAGAATATTGCCCTAGCCTATGATGCACGGACACGACACGACGAACCGAACAACGAATAACGGATGACACGACACGCATTATTGAAAATATAGGATACGAACACGTGCTGGATATACCATTATAAATTCTCTTAAAAATTATAAATAATTTATCTAATCTTAATAAAATGTTAAAAAAATGACAAAGTAGATGAAAAGGTTTATAGATAAAGCAATACATCCTAACAAAATTTTTAAAAGATAAAAAGTTTATAGATGATAAGAAAACATAAAACTATGAATTATCCAGTACAAAATAAAGTATCTTTGATCTATTACAATATCAAGATCTAATAGTCAATTATTCACTAAAATGAATAATAGGATTAGCTTCTACGTCATGCAATTGTCTTTGACTTTCAATATCATCATCATTAAATAATATAACTTCTAACTCTGGATCATCAAGAGAAAGATTAGCAAATTCTAAAATTCCTATATCATCAAGAGACTCAAATTCATCTCTTGCAACATCTCACTTCTTGTTGTCACCTTCCATATTATTGGAGTCTTTCTTGATAGAAGACGAAGATTGATATGAACATAAATTAAATCTTCAGCTCACTGTGGACAGATTTTGTTTCTCTTTATTGATTGTATAAATGAATGTGCTCCAATTTCTTTCGCAATAACAAGAAGAAACTTGACTAAGAAGTTTTATTGTGCTGAAGAAAGAATTAACCACCACATTTATGGATTTACCTCCACTTATCACGTAAAGATTCTTGGTCTCCAAACTCTTCTAGATATCCAAAAAATTTAGCTAGCTCCACATTCATTATTCATCTCTCTTCCTCATTTGGAAAATAATGTTTCAAACATGTCTTTCTCATGTTTGAAATTTCTAGATCTTTTTGTGGAGAAACATGTTGGAAGATTTTCTAAAAGCCATTCACTACTTGAATACCTTTCAACAACAATTTTTTTTATAAATTGGGTATATAAAAAAAATGTAATTTATCATGGATTTAAGGAATGAGCCAAACAATGCAAATGTAATTTACCTTGAATTTTTAGATTTCTAAAATGTAAGTGAAATTAATGAAATAAGGTGTGAATTATTCAAATAGTGCAAAAAAAATAAAAATCATGATATTTATGATTGATCATATATTCATATTATGTAAAAACTAAAATCCTTTATCTTCTTTAAAAGAATAACCTTGGGGTTGAATACTGCCTTGTCCCCAAAATTTTATATCGTTGTCCTGAGTCTCCCACCATTGTAAGGCGTAAGTTCTGTTGATAGAAGAAAAAATTGGTGTAAAAGCTTGAATAATAATTTCCACGTCATTATTAAACATATCTACAATGTAAAATTTTGTCATCACTTACCCAAAATCAGTGCATTACTCAAATCATATGCATCATTGCAAAGCAAAATTTTGAAACATGAAAAGAATTCAAACAAATCAAGTATAATTTCTCAAATTTCTCAAATGAAATGTGGACATTGATAAATACACATCAAAGAAAAAAAATACAAACCAAACTTATTACCAATATTCCACATTCAAAGCCTCAAAATGTTGAACAAGAGATAATTGAATAGTACTATTTAGATTTCTATCACTTTGGATTCTTGCAAAATAGATTTAAGAAAATTTAAATTTTGCAAGAAGAATTTCAACAAATGAAAATATAATTTTAGTTTATAGAAATCTAAGCAATTGCAAGATTTGATTTCTCCAATTTGAAAAATAATTTAAACAAGCTACAAAATAATTTTAGCACTTTAAAAATTAATTTAAGTAAATATAAAATTTGATTTCACTAATCATAAAATTTAATTTCAATAAGCCTAATATTTAATTTCAGCACAAACAAGATTTAATTTCAGCAACATGTAATGTAATTTCAATAATATGATGTTAAAATTCAACGTGTATATAAATGAATTAAACAAAAGACAAAATCAGTAAATGAAAAATATATTTCACAATCTAAAAAGAGCAAACTAATTTCAGCAATTAAATTCAGCTCTAGATTCATCAAATGAAAAATTAATGTTAGCACATATATAATTTTATCAAATTAGAAATTTTAATTATAGTAGATGAAAGATTAATATAATAAATGCAAAAAACTTTATTTCAATAATAATGAAATTAGCAATTTCAGCAAATCAGTTTCACAAATATGGGATTTCAGCCACCAAAAAATTTATTTCAGGTAATGAAAACTTGATTCTAGCATATGTATATGTAATGCTATATAACTTAATAAAATAAGTAGCAAGATGGACCTAATAAAATTGTATGATACATGCTCACACAAATGATGAAAAACAGCCTTTGAGATTAGCATCATATGGAAGATGCAATTTCAGTATAAATTGCCACATAAACACATTGTGTAGGGATTTGAGGAGGTAGGAAAATGATTACGCGACAAATAGAGAAGCTTTCATTGCCTGCAAGTTTTTTTTTTTGACTTGAAATAGAGGTGCGGATGTTGCCGGCTAAGTGTTGGGGAAGGGGTGACGCCTAATGAGTCACAATTCTCGCAAGTGGAGGCGTCGATGAAGACGGCGACAGACTTGTCGAGGGTAGTGGAGGTGAAGCCAACGATGCTTCACAATCCTCGCAACTCGCAAGAGAACCATAGCCTTCTCACGTGTGAATGAAAGGTGTCAGCTGTCGGATCACACGAGATGTCACAGAAGGCAAACAACACTCTATTTAGAAATTTAGATTTTAAATTTTTTTAAAAAATTTTGTTGACATGTGTTGGTCTTTTTCAAATCAATATTTTATTCAGACACGTTGGAGCCGTGTCCGATACGTGTCAGACACTGCACGCCGCCATTTCTAGGAGTGATCGTGCATCATAGGTCCCAACTAGTGAGTTAACCAAAAAATTAATTATTGATCACTTTCGACGATCAGTCCAACTATAAAACATTTAACAAATGCAACCATTTTCCGAAGAGAATATGATAATTAAAGAAAGAACTATTCAATATATTGCAAGGTGGTTCTATAAAACAAGTATCTCTTTCAATGCATCTAAAATAGAAATTTTTGATCATATGGTGGAGATAATTGCACAGTATGATCTTAGTCTTCAATCACTTTTATATCATGAGTGGAGAGTTTCTTTAATTCTATAATCTATATTCTCTTTGATACTTGCATGTCTCATTTGTTTTCTTTTTGCTATCTCATTTTCAGATTCTTTAAACTGGAATTGATCTATAGCACTTTTCAACCTAGAAGTATTAACACTTCCTAATCCATAAAATGTTTCAATTGGCCTCTTATCATAATTCTTAATAGATTGATTTAATAATACCACGTCCTCCTCATATTTCATAATTAAACTATATTTTAGCTTCTTTACTCCTTGATAAACCAATAGTTCCTCTTTTACTTATGTAGAGATTTTTTAACATTTGATAACAATACTTCTTCTAGAAGTGCTACATGGACTGATATGGTGTTCTTTCACTCTAGATATCCTTTTATTTGTCTCTTTATTGCAATAAATACATATGTGATAAAGAGTGCTTCTATCAGATTTCAACTTTGTATATTTTCAAATTGGATTTTTTTATTCTTGTATTTGATTCAGCCATATCTAAAATAATAATACATAAACAAAGTTAAATGGACTCAGAGTATAAAGTATTGAAAAATTGAGATTTAGATAATTAAACATTTAACATCTAAAATTCAACTTGTTATGAAACAAAATGGACTCAGATTAAAAAGAGCATGCAAGAAGCCACCAAAAATTACCTAAAACCTCTTCTCAGGTTGCCGAGAACCTTTCAGTTATAGGATGCAAATTGACAAATCGGAGAGATAAGAAGTCTAAGCATAACTACATATAAAAATCCAGCAAAATTACATAGAGCATTCGATTAAGCAATAATCCCGAAGGTTTTTCGTGGCTATCCAATGAGAGGAGGTTTAATTAATTTTCTTTTTTGCAACAAACCATCAACAATGAGCACAAAAGTTGCTCTTATGATATAAATACTCATCATAATCCAGAACAAACTATCCAAAAAGAAATTAGGTTTTAAGGAAAATTTCAATAAATCAAAACTTTATAGTTTAAAAGCATCAACAGAATAAGCAATACCAAATGACCACTTCAATTAGTTCCTAAACATACCACAAAACAACAAGAAAAAGCATACCAACTCAATCATACAAAAAGTCCGCCCAAAAAAAAACTTACAGATCGTGACATGAAGGGAGAGCAACAACTTCGGCTCAAAGCTCCACTAGGACAAATAATGGCAGCACCAAATGTCATAAAGTTTGGGTCAAAGAAGAAATGGTGACACAAATTGGCTTAAAGCTCTGCTACGGCAAGCGATGGCAGCACGAATGCTGAAATGTTCGGCTCGAAGAAATAGTGGCGACACAAGTCACTGAGAAGCTCCACTGCGACATGCAACGATGCCAACTTGCTTAAATCCTAGATAAGATAAGTGGAGGGTTGTATTAAGTATTCAATAATCAACTTAAAACTTGTCAAAAAAAATTATGACATAAATCTTTTATTATATTGTGTAAATGCTAGGGTGTTCCTTGGAAGTGACACTTTGTATGGCCAAAATACAGTGTAAAGTGGGTAAGGGCCACTACATCAACACTTTGGTGTAGTGAGTGTAAAGTGTGTAAGGGCCGCTACATCGACCATTTGGTGTAGTGTTAATAAGCAAAGGTTCTCACATTATGGATGGTTGCAAACAAAGAAGATATTTCATGAAACTAAGATTATTGATATTATAAATATTTATACTTCTCAAGTAGATTTGGATGTATGTTCAAAAGAAATTTTTTGAAATAACTTAAAAAAAGAAAAAATACAAATGATGCATCTTGAAGAAAGAGTATTTATTGGAGGAGATTTAAATAAACTTGTTGGTAGAGTGGTATAATATTTTAAAAATTTTCATTGTGCGTATAAGTTAGGAATGACTAATGAAAAATGTAGGATCATATTAGATTTTATTTTAGGTTATGATTTTATAATTGTTAATATTTTATTTAAGAAAAAGAGGAGTATATTATCACTTACAAGAATTGATCTAATAAAATACAAATTGATTAATTTTTTTAAAGAAAAATAGATAATTTAGACTGTAAAGATCAATCCGGGTTCAAATTTAGTAGTTGTGACTATTGATTGTGAATTTTAAGATGGGGTTGGATGATGTAAATAAATTGAAACATTGCTCTATGATTATATGAGTGTATTTGAAGAATGCTAATAAATAATATTTTTAAGAGTAAGCTATAAGATATTAGGATTTGAGAGGTTAACATGCTAGGAAAGCTATAATTTTTTGGTAGAAATTTTCGTCGGACATCTACCAAAATTCATCGATAATCTTAGTTTTGATGAATTTCTGATGAATTGTACCTTGGCGATAAAACTTTGGCTAGAAATGATTTTCAGCGGTCATCAAATCTTGACGGAAATCAATTTTTGGCGAACCACAGGAAAGGCCGTCTGGATATCCCGCTAGAAAGGTGAGTTGCTGAAAAATATTCAATAAGGGATTTTCGGTTACTTGACTGTAAATGGTCGTAAAAAAATAGAGAAATTCTTGGCGAAATTCTTTCTGGTAACTTGTTGACATCGTGTATCATGCTTACAAACGAAAAATCTGTCGAAAACTTGTATAGAATTGAAAAAAAAATTAGAGCTTTGCATATGCTCTGATTTTTACACTTGCAAAAGAATTACAAAACAACTTTATAATTTATTTATAGTTGATTCTAACATACCCTCAACATCTATATAAGAAGTCAAGAACAATAAATAGTTTATTTAAAACACATCTTTCATTCTAGCACTTTAAAAAATATTGAAATTATACAACAGTTTCAAAACATTCAAATGAAATAGTTTGAAATCATTAACATCTCAACAAATTGTCTACAAATAAAAAAGTACACAAATGAGACTTAGTCATCATCAGTCTCCTCATTATCGCTTGTGTCGTCATCCTCCTCCTCCTCCACCCTCGACTCCTTCTCTTTCCGGCTCTCTCTGCGCATCTTCTCCATTTTGACCTCTATTGCAGCCATCCAGCTTCCATCCAAGTAGTCATCCTCGCTTACATATCCTTGGTTATCGTAGCGACATGCCTTTGAACTATCTCATTTCGGTTCGTTCCAAAGAATGAATGATAATATGCATCATAATACTCCCTGAGCTTAGGGCACATCGTCCCTTACTTCTTCAATATCTGTTTTAAGATTACATACTCCAACTATTCTGACTGTCCACTAAAACTTCCTGCACCAGTGGAGCCTTGACTATCAACTTCCTTCAGTCTTATGTAGTCATTCTACAGGAAATTATAATATGATTTAAACATAATATATTCTTAATTGAATTATAATCCAAGAAATTAAAAGTTAACTTACGTATGCTCTTTGAGACTGAACATCAACCCACAACTAGTCAACTTGATGCTGATGTGTTCTACTATGTAGTTTAGCACTAGTGGGTTCTCATCCAAGAACTTTAGTATGTAAACGTCCAATAAAATTATTTAATTGTGATTATACTTTTTGTTAATGCAAATAATGAATGACTTATGAACATAATCTGGGAGGCCTATACTCTATAGAGGTCAACCCACACATTCTCTCTGATGCAAAGAAGTTTTCACCCAAACTTACTTATGTTTGTGAACATATCGTGTAGATGGGTTGCGCTTAAAGACTCAAATTTTTTTTATGATTTTCTAGTTGTGCTTCATCAGTCAGCTGAAATTGTTTTGTAACATAAACCAAATTAATGCATTTAAAATGTGTAAATAATAATTACAATTCCTCAACCTTGAATCACATGTCCCGAACTTCAATTAGGACCTTCTTCCATGGAACATATGAAACATCAAATTTGCTCTTTATTATTCATAATTTTATGTATAGTTTCTCTGGATGGATTGACCTTAAAAATTATAATTAAAAATAGAACCATAATATGTCAAAAGTAAAACTTTAAAAATAAATTAAATGTTTTCCTCCGTCTCAATTAAAATGTTTCGTCGATGGCTCAGTTGGCATACATCTATTGGGTTGATCAGGTGGTGTATGCTGAAACTTGAGCTCCTTAAGACCTGTGTGTGTCTGATATGAGTATAATAATATAGTTTCTATATGGTAGACAGAATGTCTAGAAGTTCGAGGTTATGAGATTGAAATGGAGGTCATGATGGTGACTGTGGTGGTAGTCTGAACATTGGGTCAGGACTCAACCTTTTTCTTCCTCTTGAAGATGCTCGTAAATGATTGTCGTGGAGCATCATCACCACCACCTGATGGCATCTGTAAGTAAAAGAAAATAAAATGATTAGATCTATCATAAATAAGGTTATGTAAAGAACTTAACAGGAATATCAGAAAATGATAATAACATGTAGTTGTAAGTATAGTTTATAAAAAAAGATAGTGTGTAAATTGCAATATGTAAAAGGCTACCATGCTAAAAAAATGTACGTAAAAAAGACTATATGAATTACAGTATACATGTACAATATATAAAAAAAATTTATTATGCAATTAATTTATGTAAAAAAAATATGTAACTCCGTATTACTATTTTTAATGCAAACGTACAAAAAAAATGTGTATGTACTTATTGTACAAAAAATATATGCTACCTTTAACACATATGTTAGGTCTTCTACTTCGATTAATTACTAGAAGTTGATTTTATAGTGTCATGTTCATCTTCATTCTCGTTGCTCTCATCTTAAGACTGAATAATTTTCTCATAATCAATATTAGTATTAATTAAGCTTACAACTACCTCTATATTATCAACTAGAACTTTGAAACATGCCATCTCATTCTCTTGATGATCAAGTTCAATAGTGTTTTCAACATCCACTCTTGTATTGGGTTTGATTTTAATTACCACGGCCCATTTTATTTTCTTGCTTGTTTTTTTTTTGAATGTCTTAGGTAATACACTTGTGTGGCTTGATGTGTAAGGATAAATAGATTGTATTTACTATATTTTCTAGTCAACTTCACTTTAGTGATCTCATATGACTTATATTTTCTTATTCCTCTATTATGCATAGGATCAAATCAATCACAATTGAATAGAATGATATTCCTCTTATTTGATCCAAGATATTGTAATTGCATAACTTCTTATAGGATCCTATAATAATTTATCTCATCATCTGAATGCATGTTTCCTCAAATGCAAACAATAGAGTTATATATTTTTTTTTCTTTCTGATCAAGAACTTATGTAAAATTTATAACCATTGATATGATAAATTTGTCACGTATTTACAATTCACATTTGACCCCAAGCTAGGTTGTAAGGTCCTGATTCTCCACTTCTTTCCTTCAATCATGAACTTAGCACATTAAGAAGAATAAAAAAATTATGCAATTAACTTAAAAAAATATTAAATTTTTAGTGATGATTGCTCATATAATCTAAACCATATTAGGAATTTATCTTCGACTTTCTTATTGGTAATGACAATGCCATTCAAGTTTAATGAGTTCACGAATAACCTGAATGATTAAATTAACATGATTAGGTGAATATTATGTTTGATTAAAAATAAAAATGGGATATTCTAGCATTGACACACTTACTTAAGAAAAGGTTGAACTTCATAGTAGTTTATAAGAATATTAATTGTCGTTGCCCTAAGCTCCTTGACATTTAGATATCTCGATGTATTTTCACCTAATCCTTTTCTAGATGGTTGGAAAATAGATAACACATTATGTAAAGATTTAATACCGTCGGCATTATCTGTTTGTGCATGTGGCTCAAAATAGTAGGAGCAAAATTTGTTCTCTTGGGTCAAGTAAGCTTTGCATATTAAGCTTTCAGGGTGTGTTTTATTATTCACAATTTTTTTAGTTTATTCAAGATTTTGCGTGAATTTTGGGGAATAATTAGGCTTGAATTGAATATTAATTGATATTACTACTAATAATAAATAGCTACCTCTCAAAAATGTACATCCAATGATACTGCACTAGTCCTCTCACTCTAGCTTCGTATGATAGCTGTATCGACATGTGCTCCATGGAGTTGAAAAAAGTAGGTGGGGATATGTTTTGAGTTTACAAATAATAACTAGAATGTTAACTTGTAGTTGTCTTAGAGCTTCTTCCACATTTAATTGAACTGAGGATAGTTTCTTAAAGAAGAGATTAAGTTCAATCTAAAGATTTAGTATTTACTCTGGTAAAACACTAAATGCAACTGGAGTAAGCATTGCAATAAAATGTTGCAATTATAACTCTTTATTTCAAATAATTTTCCCATTCTCAACACATCTGCTCAAATTAGATGCATACCTATTTCAGTGATTGTACCCACTCATATACTGGTCTCTATTATTCTAATGTGAGACAATATTTGACTTTAGGCTTTTAAACTCTACCAGCTGTAGTCTCTTTCAATTCTAACTCTCTTTTACGGCATATTCTTTTTAGTGCAATGTAGCCTTCACATTATCTTTAGTTTTACCCCTAAACATCTATCACTGTGTTGAACATATTGTTAAAATTTTTTCTTTATGTGCATGATATTAAGATTATGCCTTATTAGATTAGACTTCCAGTATAGTAAATCTCAAAAAATACTTCTCTTCGTCTAGTTATGGGTTATACCAAAACCTAAATGATGATTGCCAGCTAACATAAGAGAATCAGTTATAGTTGGAATAAAACTGATTATATGCCCTAAATCATCCTCACTCAATCTTGGAGGTGGCTTATCCTTTTCAACTCAATTTTTTATGAATGCATCATTATTTTTTGGAAAGATGATCAGTATGGAGGAGCATATGGTGACAGTCAAATCAAGAATTTTTTCAGCCATTTTTAAGAGTGATAAATCTATATGGTATGGACATGCTAACTTATCAACAGTGCTCCTCCCTAATACAATTCCATACGCAGGAAAAGTATTAATAATTCACACATTGCTAGTTTCATTTGAAAGTTTTGTTTTGCAGTAATATTATATGTTAGTGCACCATTGTTTTATAAGATTTTCAGTTCATTTATCAATGGTAGGGGTGACAATTCGGTCGGTTTGGTCGGTTTTGTTGATTTTTTTGTTAAACCGAACAAACATAACTAAATAATTTAAAATAACCCAATTATCCAAATAACATATAAAATTGAACCATCCAAATTAAACTATAATTCAATTTATTTAGTTTGATTTTTGGTTAAACCGATTAACATATAAAAACAAATTTATTTTTTATTTTTTAATGAACTAATTAATTAAAACACAATCTAATAAATTTTATACAGTAAAAAATTCTTAGTCAATTAGAAATCTATAAATCTATACAAATAATTAAGCATTTATAATCAAAATTACATATTTATATTTGACTTTTTAACAAATTTTGGTTTATTTTGTTTATTCAGTTTAATCAATTTTTTTTTAAAAACCGAACTGAAAATAAAAAATTGAATAACTAGGCATTTACAATAAAAAATTGAACTGTGAGATTTAAAATCGAACCAACTCGACCAAATAATGTCGGTTCGGCTCAATTTTTCGGTTTGAACCGACTAGTGCGCACCCCTAATCAATGGTTACAATAAGATATTAATCTTTGTTTTAGGGTTATGTGGCCTAGGTATGATCAGAGTCAAAAACATATATGGTGTTGTCATACACATCTCTGGTAGTTTATTGTATAGTGTAACTGTCACTGGCCAATATGAATAGGGTGATGCAGATAGACTAAATGATGTGAAACCATCAACACATAGGTTAAGTTTGATGTTTTGTGGCTTAACTACAAAACCAGGATAAGTATGATTGAAATGCTTCATACTTCTCTGTCTTATTGATGATTCAAGATATTTGATGCAATTGCTCTGTTGTGGTGCCATTGCATGTGCTTGACTGAACGCATAAAAGTATATAATCTCTAAAGACGTGGAGTTAGCGGCAAGTAGAACAGATGCTTGTGCAGTATATCTTTTTGTTTGCATTTTTTTTTACTGTGTGGCTTGAACCTATGTTGCTTGCAAAATTTGCATTTAATATTTTGTGTGTTATCCTTGTAGTATAACATACAATCATTGATATAACAGTTAATTTTTTCGGACTAGCTTTGACACCAAATTTTTTTGTTTTATACATGTCTTTAGGAACTAAATTTTTCTATGAGTTTGTCTCTTCCAATAGCCTTGCAAATTGGATAAAGCATTTATGTGGCACATTAAATTCAATTTTAATTCTTAAAATTCTTATGGCCACAGACAACTTAGTGTTGTTTGTGCAACCCTCTCACAATGATCATTATGCTCCCTTTAGCAGGTCGTAAAATTTTTGAGCTTCTTTATTAAGTTGTTCTTCTTCTATAGGAAACTCAGCTCTAGCGGTATCATAAAACTTTTTTTCATAATTTCAACTAGAATCATATTCACCTGAAGGATATGTATAACTCATTGAAGCACTAGCATCAACAACAATATGTGGCTCGAATTTACCATGTGGAGTTCATAACTAATAATTTGGCTAGAACCTCTATGATACAAGTCTAATCTAACTTCATTAGACATTAAGGAGGCCTGATTCTTATGTCTCGCACATGGATATCAACATTTTTCTTCAAAAATATAAAATGGAAGTTGTGATGTTACGTGCATAAAGTGCTCAACACCTCTCAAGAATTCATCAGTTAATTCTTTTCTGCCTGAATGCAATCTATTATACATCCATCATCATTCGTTATAGATATCTATGAGCTGGGTAAATTAAAAATTGCGAGGATTAAATTAACATTCTATCTCTATTATATAACTAGTAATAATTGTATAATCAAAACTCAATTTAATGTAACTCTCTAAGTGTCTAAGTCGTTCACTATGGATTTTTTCACATCCTTTAGGTAGTTAATCATAGTAGCCTATAATTACAAAATTAATTTTTTTTATAGAATTAAACTGGACACACATTGTGAAATTTATATAAATTCATAAAAGATTTGTTAATTACATAATTAGTAATTTGACACGTTAAATTAATTGGAAAATACATAACCAAAAAATTCTAAAATAAAATGGTTAGGGTCAGGTTTTGTCACCCTAATAATAATGGTTTTCGATAGATTTCTCACCGAAAAATCTGAGAGAAACCATTTTGACAATTTTTTCCACAGAAAAATTAGTTGAGTTTATGTGATTTGACCACAACGTCCTTTGTAATAGGTACTTTCATCGAAAATGTTTCCAGCTAAAAATCTATCGATAAATCAACTAGTAATTTTTAATAGAAAAATCTGCCAGAAATATACAATTTTTTTGTAGTATAATTAAGAAATAAATGTTATGTAGGAAAAAAGTAGTAAGTAATATTAAGTTTCTTTTAAAAAATGAGTTTAATGAATTAAAAGAAAAAGCTCATATTAGTAAAAAATAGTTTGCGGTAGAGTCAAAATGCGCAAGAAAAGATAAAATTATAAGTTTTGATATATAATTTAGTTTAGATGTAAAGCTCAGAGAATTGTAAAAGATATAGAGTGCTTGTAGGTATTCTAATGTATTTACTTATTTATATAATAGATTTGATACTAAAAATGATAAAATATGTACGTATGAGTTAGCCAAATAAAGAGATAAATGAAACATATTTAGTTCAAGTGTAGTGTATTAAGGATGAAGACAAAAATGTGTTTTTTTAGAAGATGATATTAACATAGGTGAATGAGATATTTTGATAAATTTTTTTTAATGAAGCTTGTGAGTATATAATTGATTTTGGAGACCTTAATTCTCTAAATGAAAGTAAAAAATTTTATTTATATCATCATATTATTAAAATCAAAGTTGGAATGGTTTTGAAGATAATGAAGTGCAGTAAAGCAATAAAACCTAATGATACATTAATAGATGTCTAGAAATGCTTAAGAGATCAAAAAATTTCTTAACTTACTGAGCTTTGTAATATTATTTTAATAACTTAAAAGATATCATATGAGTTGAGAAAGAGTTTGGCTTATTTTTAACAATAAAGGTAATGCACAAGAGTGAAATTTATTGAGGAATTTAGTTAATATGCCGTACATTAAATTTATGGGAGAGCGTAATTGAGCTTATGTTACGACATGATATAAAAGTTTCTAAAAACCAGTTTGGATTCATGATAGTTTGGTCTACTATGAATGCTATATATATTGAGAGGTTTGATGGAGAAATATAGAGAGTAATGAGGATATATATATATTTGTTGATTTAGAGAAAGCATATGTATAGTTTCAAGAGAAGTGATTTGGATAGTTATAGGAAAAAAGAAGGAGTTAATATTGCATGTATTCAAGTCATTAAGGATATGTATACTGGAATCGTTACTTGTGTTCAAACATAAGGAAGATTGATCAAGTATTTTCCTATTTTAGTTGGACTATATTAAGGATCAGTTTTAAGATCATATCTTTTGCTTTAGTTATTGATGTTCGTACTATACATATGTTGGAGGATTTACCTTGGTCTATAGCTTTTGTTGATGACACTCTTCTTGTTGGCAAGAGTGGGAGTTCAAGAAAACTTGAATTATGGAGGTCATTCTTAAAGTCTAAAATCTTATGTTTGAGTTGATCTAAAATTGAATACTTGGATTATAATTTTAGTAGTAGTAGATCTAATGGTGGGATTGTGATCATAGGTGATCAAGTCATTAAAAAGAGTGAACATTTTAGATATCTTGAGTTTATTATTGAAGGTGATGGTGAAATAAATGGAGGTGTTTTTAGTATAATTTAAGTTGGATGGTTGAAGTGGAGGAATGCATCGGGCTTGTTGTGCTATTAAATTTAAGGGAAAAGTTTATAGGATGGCGGTGAGATCTACAATACTTTATAGTGCAAATGTTGGCCATTAAAAGCAAAACATAGAATTAAGTGTTACAGAGATGAGGATGCTCAGGTGGATGAGTTGCTTTACACTTAGAGATAAAATATGATAATATGTGAAACAAATATATACGTGAAAAAGTTGGAATAGCTCCAGTGGTAGATAAAATTAGAGAGAGATGCCTCAGATGGTTTAGTCACATAAAATATTAGTCGTCCGATGACCTAGTTAGAAGAGTAGGTGTATTAGATTTGACCTATATTAAGAAAGGCATAGATAGACCTAAAATGACTTGGTTAGAAAGTATAAAAAATAACTATTAGAGTTTAATGAGAATATGACTCTTAATAGGACACAATGGAGAAGAATAATTCATGCGGCCGACCTCACGTAGCGCAATAATGACTTGCTGTTTTAATAAATATAAAATTTCACATATATGTCACTTGGCTTAGATGGTGTGGTTGTATAATCCATCATTTGGTCTTCTTTTCCTGTAAGGTAATGTTATCCACTATTGCAGTCACCTTTCTTATATAGTGAGGTCGTAAGACCCAAGAAGATTCTAACATTTGATTTATAAGTCTTTGATGTAGTGTTTTGAAGTTAGGATAGTTGGTCCTGACATTTTGGGAAATTCATAAATGGACTTGTAAGCTTTATATTTCAATTCAAGCCGATGCCAACTGCCAACATAAATCAATAATCTAAATGATAATTATTAGACTTTCTTCATCCTTGAGGTTGTAGGACTTATTGAGCTTCTAATAAATGTAAGCCTCATCATAATTAATTCAGAGCTTTTGATGGATGTTGTCCCATCTAAATTGGCTTGCTACTATTTTATAAATTAGATCAATCAGTTGATCAAACAAATTCAACTATAAAATAGAACTCTTATTGGTTTAATTTTGGGTTTATAATTATTTGCATATAGAATTGTTAGCCAAAATTGGCTATTGAATCAATGAACTGATCTAGTTTTTGATGAATCCTTCAGCTTTAAATCGATCAATTTTTGGCTATTGATTTTAATTAGATGGCTAGAAATAGAAGATTTAGTATGAAAATTGAAAAAAAATATTATGTCCTAGAATTTTGATGAATTATATTCAAAATATTTAAAAATGAAGTGTATTGAATTAAAATATCATTATTTTATCTCTATGCTAAAATAATTTTAACTTATATTATATCATCCCATTTAATCACTAATTTAATTTGGTTGAACCGTTCAATTTTGAATTCTACTTCAATATTTGGTCAGGTTTCTAAACTTATGGCTAGCATAAACCCATCAACTTTCCAATTTTCATAAATGGACCAATTTATTTAAAGACTGTAAGATTAATTACTGAACTTTCCTCTTTTTTGAGGTTATAAGTTTAGTTTATGGGCCTTTTAACAGATGTCTTTATCTTAATTAATCTAGTCCTTCTAATGAATGCAAGCCTTACGTCAATTAATGAATTGCATCAAGCTGACAAGATCAAACTTGCTATCTTATTTATAGGATAAGGTTTTAAGGCCTATTACTTAGTTGTCTTATGCTTATGGATTGAGGTCATAGGGGGCCACTATTGCAAGATTAAAGTGATAGGTTCTTATGATCATTCCAAAAGCAAGGATTGTATGCCTAGATCTTCTGGGCAAATCATACATAGATTTGTGATCCCTAAGCCTCAAATCAAATTAATTTCAAATATCAAACTTACCAAGCTTTCAAATGATCATTATTGAGTTTTTTCTTGAGGCCATAAATCTCATTTCTGAGCATTTCAATGGTTGTAAGCTCCATCTTAATTAATCTAAGTCTTTCAATGGATGCAAGTCCCATCATAGTTAACAAGCCATTGCATAGCCATCAAGTCCATTAGTAGACCAAATGGGGCACCTAATTTAAGATGAGGCAGTAAGACTTATTACTAAGCTATTCTCTTCTTCTTGGTTTTAAGTCCTATTTATGAACTTTTCAGTGGTTGAAACTCATCCCAATCAACCTAGGCCTTCCAATGGAAGTAAGACTCATTACTGAGCTATTTTCTTCTTCTAGGTTATAAGTCCTATTTATGAATTGAAACCTATCCCAATCAATCTAGGCCTTTACTTAAATTAAATTCACTCTGACTCTCATGACTAATTGAAATTGAAAATTTCAATTTTATTTAGAAATATTTACTTACATACCACAATTCTTATGCATTTATATATCTAACACAAAGTTAAGATATTTAATTATCTCATATTTCACTTTTAAAAGTGAGTGTTAGTGATATTTTTGACATGCTATTAAATATTAAGTTTAGGTGTTAAATATGGAAATACATAAGAATTGTGTGGTATGTATGTAAATCCCCCTTTTATTAACTAATGTCATCCGGTGGTATACTTTTCATTCATAGTATGACTTGATGATGCAAGAATGGATTTGATGATTATCTTAAAGTGAATAAACTAACAAAGATCAATTTCTGGAGATTAATTTAGACAAATTTGATGCAGAATAAAATGCATCCAAATTGTATAAAATAGTAAGAAACGTTTACAGATTCATGGACCAAATGAATTGATATTTGGTTAGCAGAACCAGTAAATTTTGCTCAAAAATAAAAGTTTGTACTATAAAGTTTTCAACATCTTTTGAATTACGTTATGCAAGTAATTTATTTATTTTTTTTCAAGGTGTAAGTAGTTGGTTTCCCACAATCTGTATTTTCACCATGGCTCTATTGCCATGATTTTGTTAGTTTCTCATTTCATTTTATAATAAATATTTTGAGAATAATTCATGTGATAAACATTGCCATTTATGTATGTATTGCTGATCTTATTGATTATCTTGTGAATCTTGTGAATTAGAATTTCACTTCCTGTAGGAATGAATCCATGGGAAAAGATGATGGACTTGTGTCAAAGAATGATGCTAATGGAGATGCGAGGAAGGTTTGTAATTAATTATTCATTTATGATTCTATCTCTTGATATAGATTTTTAGATAACTGAATAAATTTCACTGTGTATCCCATTGAACTTTTTTTTGTGCTGAAGTATTATGTGTTTCAGTTAAATATTTGAAATTCCATGTGTTTGAAAATGATGCTAATTGATATGTGGGGAAGGTTTTATATTATTATGGAGGCTTAAATTAATTTTTATAAAATTACACTTAAGCTGACAATGTTGTATGAATTTGTATGTTGAGATTAAAAAAGTCGTTGATATCTATGTTAAGTTTAATATAAATGAGAATATCTAGATGTACGTGTAGCCAAAATAGAAAAGATAAATTAAGAAATAATTATATTATATGAAAAGTTGGAGTGATATAATTAGGATGACTGAAGATAGACTTAAGTGGTTGGGAAATCCATAATGAAGTGTAGAAAATGATTTGCTTAAACAAGATAATATTAGTGTTAGAGGATTAGAAAAAAAATATATTAGATCTAATGTTACATGAATAAAAAATATTCAAAATAAAATGTGAAGAATATATTTAATACTTAAGATAATAGCAGGAATGAATGAAAAATGAAAATTCATAACTATGACTCTAAATAGTTGGGAAGATTAAAGATGATGATGTTGGAAGTTTTAAACCAATCTTTTCCAGGTAATTTATACAGAATGATCTTCAATATCTTGTAATATATTGTTTTTTTTGAACTTAGGTTATTTTAGAGCTTCTGTTGAAATATCTACCCTATTTTGTATTTAGCTGTGAAACAATTGTATGACAATTCAAATTAGAATCTACAATTCTACATATATGTGAGCTTATATTTTGGGAGTCTCTAATCGGGTTTAATTATTGAGCTATTGCATTACTGAATAATTTTAGAATATATGCATTGATGGGCTTTGTCAACTGCACTTGTTCACACAAATTTATTAATCATTTTTCAATTTCATTTTTGGATACTGCTAGAATCAGGGGATTCCACTGCTTGCACCTATACTATATGATTCAATATTATATACACTACATACAACTGCACGTGGTGAGATCTGTAATGCTTAATGGCTCATAATGTTGGCCAATAAAAGAGAAGCATAAATTTAAGTTTAGTGTTGCAGAGATGAGGATGCTCAGGTGGATGAGTAGCTTTACACTTAGAGACAAAATGCAAAATGAATATATATGTGAAAAGGTTGGAGTAGCTCCAGTGATAGATAATATTAGGCAGAGTCATTTTAGTGTTGCAGAGATGAGGTTGCTCAGGTGGATGAGTAGCTTTACATTAAGAGGCAAAATGCGAAATGAATATATATGTGAAAAGGTTGGAGTAGCTCTAGTGATAGATAAGATTAGGGAGTCATTTTAGATGGTTTGGTCATATAAAACATCAACCATCTGATGACCTAGTTTGGAGAGTAGATGTATTAGATTTGACCTATGTTAAGAAAGATAGAGGTAGATAAAAAAAACTTTGTTAGGAAGTTTAAAAATGGCCTTATTTTATTAGAATTAAGTGAGAATAAGACATGTAATAGAGTACAATTGCAGAAGAATGATTCATGTAGCCGAGACGACATAGTGGAATAAAGGCTTATTGTTGTTGTATTAATTATGATTATGTTGTCTTTTTTATTATAATTATTTGATATTATAATACCTGTCATTAGTCGGTAATTTTTTTTTCCTTTATTTTAAAGGATATTACTAGATAGATGAGAATGATTCGAGTCCTAATGATCTTCAAAAGGTTGTATTTTAT
This sequence comes from Cymbidium sinense, assembly GCA_021442155.1. Classification (NCBI taxonomy): domain Eukaryota; kingdom Viridiplantae; phylum Streptophyta; class Magnoliopsida; order Asparagales; family Orchidaceae; genus Cymbidium; species Cymbidium sinense. The sequence goes on from JAKCPB010000616.1 coordinate 154,857, forward strand.
CTTTTGAATTGTACTATTTGTGTTATCGATGTTCTGTTTTCTTTTGAATTGTGCTATTTGTGTTGTGGTTTTTTGTGATATATCTTGAGTTATAGTTGTTTATTATGTATCTTGAATTTCACTCTATTGAGTTATGGTTGTTTGTTGTGACTCTTGAATTGCTCTTTTTTTATTTTCCTTATAATTTATATTTATAGTTATTGTGATTGCACTTGTTGTATATGTCTTCTTATCATCTACTATGTTAAGTTTGTTGGAACACATTTTGTTGTTTTTGCTATAGGTAATTCGTTTTAGAGTAAAATTCAAGTATGGATCGAGCAAGGTTTGAACTATGTTTAGAACTTGAACAAACTTAATTGTTTTAAGTTTAAACCATGTTGAAATGTTCTTGAATCTTTTCATGTTTCAACTCATGTTTAGAACATAGTCCCGACCTTGCTGGACTATGGTTTGATCATTGTTTGAACCATTATCAATTATGACAAATTTTCATTTAGTGCTTAGGGGTTGTTTGGAAAAAAAGAATTTTGGGTGTAAACTAGAGTAAATATAGGGGTTGTAACTTTTTTTTTATGTTTGGTATTATGCAAAGTAAAATTCAAAAGTAATGTAATGTATTTAGAATACAATACAAATGTCATTGTTGGTGTATTTAGAATTCACCCGATTTGGATGAATTCCAAATACACTGGCTAGTGTAAAGTGTTATGGCAGCCGCTTGTCGCTAATCACCGCGTCAGCGAATGCTCCGAATTCAATACCAGATCATCGCAGACTGTTGACGCCGTACATCACCCACCCACAATCTCAAAATACTTTACATTATATTTATTTTACCAAACAGAGAAAAACAAACTCATGTATTTATAGAGTTTTCAACCAAACAACTTAAAATAATCCAAATACACTGTATTCCTTTTACATTACATTTGTTTTACACTGTATTCCTTTTTCAGGCAACTAAATAGCCCCTTAGAGAAGCAGGATTATTTTGGTATGAAAGTAACTTTTAGGCATATTTCCTCAAGTAAATATAGAGGCATATTTCTCCATTTTCCACTATCATGAGGTATATAAAGTCAACTTTTTCAAAACATTTTCCAAAAATAACATTTTTTCATAGAAAATTACAATTATTGCAGCAATTTCCATCTCTATCCACTAAACGCTATCTAACAAAGGATTTCATTTAATTCATAAGTTTCTACATCAAGCAAAGAAACATGGATGCTGAATCTGCTATGCAAGTCTGCACGGGTCACTTTCTCGTTATGTTAATTGACCGTCAAAATTAATTTATTGTCTGTTTTGACTTTGTAAGTTCCAGAAATTCAAGTAAAGGTGAACAACTGTGATGTATCGTTTGAGTACCTCATTACTGAAAAACAACTTACAAACATAGAAGTCTTCATACATTTTGAATTGCTATGGGTGAATAGCGGGACATAACTTAATTGGAAGCTCATGTGGGAAAGTAATGTTTTTATGTGAATTTGCAGTTGATTGAGATCGAAACCACAGAAGGTGACAACCAGAAAAAAATAGAACATGCAAATGGACATAAGACGTACACAAAAATTTCCCCGATAGATTCTAGTCATGTTTGTTTTGAGTCTTCTGGTAACAATCATAATATCTCTTTAATTTCTTTTTTATCCGTATAAAATCTTAAACAAAGGTTTTTTAATTTCAACATTCAATGAGTTGAATAGATATATATATATATATATATATATATATATATATATATATATATATATATATATATATAATGTATGTATATATATACATATTTTGTATTAAATTGGTAATTTTAACCGTTTCATGCTTACATGATTTAATAATGAGTTCTAAGGCTTATTTTGTTTCTTATTATTCAATGTAGTTACTCTTGTCCTACATTTCATTTCTAATTCATGGCTTAATTCCATTATCTCAGAGCTTCATCCTTCTTTTCTTGTTCATCCATTAAGGCTTTTACAATCTGGACCTCATCCCATGCAAGGCCTTCTTTTATTTATTTTATTTTTTAAGGCCTAAGGTTGTGCTTAAAACCAGATTCTCTTGCTTTGCAAGGGAGGATTGAACATGGGCTTGTTTGCGAACATTGGTATCAAGTTCTTTACCTATTTATTTTTCCAATACTACTTGGGAAAGTTCAGCTCATTTTCAAACCTTCTGGCTTAGTCAACTAACACCAAAAATCTACTAATTTCAAATGGAGCCTCAACTAATCTTTGAGGCCTCATAAAAATTTGTGGCATTTCTCTTCTTAAGTACTAACATAGTCAGAGGCATATCTAGATATATAAATAAACTTGACCTCATACTGCATCACTTTCTTGGATCCTTGAGTCAAGTTGAAGAATTTATCTTACAATGCTAACTTGGCTTATGATGGAATGAGCTAGTCCTTAAACACTTTGACAAAACCATGCCACTTGAATTGAGTGATAAGTAACAATCCAAACTTCTCTTTGTACTGAGCTTATTAGCATCTCCCTGCTTCACCTTCTACTATTTTGTTCTTAGGGCAAATCATTTCATTAAGGATATTGAGCTTGTCCTTAAACACTTTGACAAAACCATGCCACTTGAATTGAGTGATAAGTAACAATCCAAACTTCTCTTTGTACCGCTTATTAGCATCTCTCTTCACCTTCTACTATTTTGTTCTTAGGAAAATCATTTCATTAAGGATATTTTAAGTTTTAATAGATCTTCAAGAACATAGGATCACTAGCTCTTTTGAATGGTGGTGATTTAAATGTTTGAAATATCCTTAGATGTTGATCTACTTTAGAACCATATTCAAATCTCGGTCCCACTACTTTAAGCTTTTCCAGTAGAAGCTAATTTATCAATTACTTGTGAAATTAATTTAACAATACCTTGTTGTTCATCAATTTTGGCCTCTTCATTTACTTTAGCCAGTATTTCACTTATGTTAGAGTTCTCTCGTTGCATAGGTTTGTGGTTGGTTTGACGATTGATCATTCATTCTTTGTGATAATGCTTTAGATATATTTATCTCTGTATGTGTGAAATTATTTATTGGATGCAAATTAGTCATAAATAATAATATCATGCAATTATTTTGCAAAACATGTGGATTGCCAACCCAAATTCAATCAACCTATAGTTCTGTATTGATCAATTCAATTGTAAACTTATTCCTACTTTTAAATTCAATCACGCTTCCATTACTTATTGTAGTTTCAACCTTTATTTCTAATATCACTTTCTATCACACCTCAAACAACACACTTCGTAGGTCATCTTGAGGTATAATAAAGGAGGACAACTTAGTCAGAATCAATTTCCACCAACACTCACCGCGATGTCACTCTTCAGAGACAAATGTGTGGAAATTGAATATCACCAAATTATCATAAACAAATTCTTATTTTCGAATCTATTAATCAATTTTTTCATATGAAACATAAATCAGAAGCGTGTAACACTAAACATTCAGAGAAAATTCAGAGCATTTAACACCCTTAAATATTAAACTTTATCTACCCAAATTTTTTTTTTACAATCTTCTAAAATTGTACATCCAAAATAGTACAAGTCAAAATACATAACTGATGATTATCTGAATCATCCTTGCCTGAAAACTAAAAATTCAATAATGTATAAACTTGGTGCCCAATGAGATAATTAATGCTAAAATATGATTCATGACACGTACCCGTCATGGGCATCCTACTTTTCTATGATTTATAGACTTGTATGTAACTATTGAGAGTCGAGATATTATACATTATGTGAATATTCCAACAAAAAGTTTGATTTTAGTTCAAAATGATCAATATGTAGAATCAGAATGAGTGATTGCCTAGATTTGTGCTGGAACGTCCACTTTTCATTGTAAATAGAGGGTTCAAAAACATATTAATTCTGAGTCAGAAGGAAAAGTGCACTGGAGCACTGATGGCTATCATGCGCCCAAATATACATATAGTAATGCTCATCTATTACCAAAAAAAAGTCATTTATGGATATTAGCAAGAAATCTATGCAGATCCAAGATAGTGTCTTTTTCACTCAACAAGGATCAAGATCAATTTAATACAAATTCTTTTTCTCTTGAAGAAAGATATATCTTTGATCTCTCATTGACTCATGATCAAGTAAAACATAAATTGTTGGATACTTTTGGTAAAATAGATAAGAAAATTCTTAACTATTCAAAACATTCTCAGACCAAGGGTTATTGGAATCTCATAGAGCCTTCTACTTATATTCGTCAAGAGAATTCCTTGGTGAAAAAGCGAAGGGATAGATTCATGATTTCCTTACAATATGATCAAGAACAAGAAAAAAGTTAATACCCTATTTTGGTTTTTTGACTAAAATACCTATAAATGGTATTTTATGTAGAAATAGTATTCTTGCTTATTTTGAAGATCCGCAAAACAGAACTAGTTTGGAAATTATTAAATATGGGATTTACAAAGTAAATTCAATTGTAAAAAAAGAGAATTTGATTGAGTATAGAGGAGCAAAAGAATTTAGTTCGAAATACTAAATCCAAATGAAAGTAGATCAAATTTTTTCATTCCTGAGGAAGTGCATATCTTACCTGGATCTTCGCTCATAATGGTCTGGAACAATAGTATCATTGGAGTCGATACACGACTTGCTTTAAATATAATTACAAGAAGTCGAGTAGGTGGATTAATTCGAGTGGAGAAAAAAAGTATGAAACTGAAAATATTTTCTGGAGATATTCATTTTTTTGGAGAGGTGGATAAAATATCTAGGCATAGTGGCATCTTGATACCACTAGGAATAGGAAAAAAGATTCTAAATGATCAAAAAAATAAAAAAATTGGATCTATGTCCAACGCATTACACTTACCAAAAAAAGTCTTTTATTTTGGTTTGTTTCGTTGTCACATATGAAATAGCTGATGGAATAAATTTAGTAACACTTCTCTTTCAGGATATCTTGCAGGAAAAGGATAATGTCCAACTTTAAATTATCAATTATATACTTTATAGAAATGGCAAGTCAATTTGAGGAATTTCTCACACAAGTATTCAATTAGTTCGATCTTGCTTAGTATTGACTTGGGACTAAGAAAAAAAGAGTTCTATAGAAGAAGAGGTTCATGCTTCTTTTGTTGAAATAAGGGCAAATGATCTGCTTCATGATTTCATCCTAATTGAGTTAGTAAAGTCCACTATTTTGTATATCAAAAAAGGTATGATACGGGAGATTGATTCCAATAATGAATTAGATCATATCTATATAAATCCTTTGATTCCAAGGCAAAGATTCAATCATTTCCCAACATAAGGGAACTCTTGGTACATTGTTGAATCAAAATAAGGAATGCCAATCTTTCATAATTTTGTCATCATCAATTGCACTGAATTGGTCCCTTCAATACTGATATAATAATGACAAAAGGATCGGATCCCATGACTCCAATTAGGGATTTGTTGGGTCCTTTAGGTACTATTGTGCCTAAAATAGTAAATCTTCATTCATCTTACTATTTAAGAACTTATAATCAAGTCTTTTTAAAGAAATATTTTTTTACTTGAAAATTTTCACTTTCCAAGTGCTTCAAGTACTTCCATTTTACTATTTCTAGATGAAAATAGTAGGATTTATAATCCCGATCCATACAGTAACATCATTTTAAATTCATTCCATTTGAATTGGTTTTTTCTCCATCATGATTCTTATGGAGAGGCATGGACAATAATTAGCCTTGGACAATTCCTTTGTGAAAATGCATGTCTATTGAAATATGGATCACGCATGTCAAATTTTCATTGTTCATGTTGACTCTTTAGTTATAAGATCATCTAAGCCCTATTTGGTCACTCCAGGAGCAACTGTCCATGGCCATTATGGAGAAATCTTTTCTGAAAGAGACACATTAATTACATTTATATATGAAAAATCAAGATTTGGTGACATAACGCAAGGTCTTCCAAAAGTGGAACAAATCTTAGAAGTTAATTCAATTGATTCAATATCGATGAACCTCAAAAGAAGTGTTGAAGGTTGGGATGAACATATCCGAAGGATTCTTGGGATCCCTTGGGGATTCTTGATTTGAGCTGAACTAACCATAACCCAAAGTCGTATCTCTTCGGTTAATAAGATCCAAAAGGTTTATCGATCCCAAGGATCCAGACATATAGAGATTATTGTCAAGTAACATCAAGTTTTGTAAGAAGATGGAATGTCTAATGTTTTTTTTACCTAGGAATTTATTGGATTGAGCAGCGAAGCAGGCGTTTTGGACAAAGTGATCTGTTATTGGGAAATCTTATTGGGAATAATGAAGTCATCTCTGAATACTCAAGTTTTCATATCAGAAGTGAGTTTTCAAGAAACTGCTCGAGTTTTAGCAAAAGCTGCTCTACGAGGTCGTATTGATTGGTTGAAAGGCCCGAAGAGAACGTTGTTGGGGGATTATACCGGTTGTTAGATTCAATAAATTAGTACATCATTCAAAGCAAGATAAAAACATTCATTTGAAAATTAAAAGGAAGGATCTATTTGAGTTGGAAATGAGAGATATTTTGTTATACCATAGAGAATTATTTTGTTCTTGTGCCCCAAACACTTTCCGTGAGACATCAGACCAATCATTTATGTAATATAATTTACTTCTTCTTAACAAGAGGTTCATTCTTTTTTACTTTAACTCTTCGGTCCAATTATAGATTTCTTAATCAATGAAATAAAAAATAAAGAATGAAATTCTTGGTTTGGGTCGTAGATCAATGGTCAATCCTGGTAGAAGGTTCCATTGAAACAATTATTTATTTCATTGGGTACTGAATCCCTTTGGAAAAACAATTAAAAAAGACAATGTGGGAAAATGGGAAGATGATATTGGAACATCAATTTGGAAGAAATGATGGAAGAAGGAGTTCATTTTGGTCATGGTACTAATAAATAGAATCCTAGAATGGCTCCTTACATCTCTGCAAAGCGTAAGGGTATTAATTTTACAAATCTTACTATAACGCTGCTTTTATCAGAAGCTTGTGATTTAGTTTTTGATGCAACAAGTCGGGGAAAAAATTCTTAATCGTTGGCACCAAAAGAAAGCATTTAGTAGCAGCAGCAATAAGGGCTCAATGTCATTATGTTAATAAAAAAATGGCTTAGTGGTATGTTAACGAATTAGTATACTATAGAAACAAGACTTCAAATGTTCAGGGACTTAAGAACAAAACAAAATATGGTGAAATTCAATCGTCTCCCCAAAGGAGATGTAGCAATATTGAAGAGAAAGTTATCTAACTTGCAAGCATATATGGGTGGGATCAAATATATGACGGGATTGCCCAATATTGTAATTATCGTTGATCAGCAAGAAGAATATATGGTTCTTCAAGAATGTTCTATTTTGGGTATTCTAATGATTTGTTTAATTGATACAAATTGTGGCCCAGATCTTGTAGATATTTCTGTTCCGGCCAACAATGATGTTATAGCTTTGATTCGATTGATTCTTGCCAAATTATTATCTGCAATTTGTGAGGGCCATTCCAGTTATATAAAAAAAGGGTTGATTAGCTTATCATTACTCTTATCATTAAGAAGAATAAAGAAGAAGATTAGTTTGTTTTTTGTGAACTCTCTTTTATTTTTACTATTTTGGTTTACATATTTTGGAGTTTGAACTATGTTTTGACTATCAAATAATATTGAAAAGAGAAAATTATTGGTATTTTTTTTATTTCTCAGTATCCGAAATATAGAAGTTATTATTTCTAAAATCAATTGGATTTTTTTAATTGGATTTACATGTAAATAGAAATAAATAGGGAATATATAAATAGTAAATAAAAATATCTAATAGAGAAAAAAGAAAGAAAAAGAAATAATAGAAGATCTCTTGATAGTAGTATATGTTGTATATGTAAATCCTATATGCTGAAAGAGTCATAATTCATCTATAATCTATAAAAGATAACGGACGACCTTTTGTTATTACTCATCATCACTGTAGAAATTGATTCTCCTGGGGTACCCTAATATTCTCTTGAACTTACTAGTTGTAAAAGAGAGAGGAGAAGTGAATTATAGAACACTTCCTCTATTAGATAATACTTAAAGGGGGTTCCCTGGAATGAAAGAACAAAAATTAATTCATGTGGGTCTAATTACTGAATCAGTTCCCAAGATGTTCGATTTGATTAGATAATGAAGATCTAATTCTAGGTTATATTGGGAGAATTTGATGCGTTTTATAATGATACTACCCAGATAGAGTCAAAATCAAAATTAGCTATGATTCAACCGGGGGATGTATAATTTGTAGACTTCACTAAAAAGATTTGAACAATTAGATCATATTTTGAAACATCCTTTTCATAGGGATATAATTTGAAGTTCAAAAATGCAATAAACTAATTTTTGTTTCCAAAATAATAGATTCAGAATGAAAATAAGGAATGATAAATATGAAAATAAGGGCTTCTGTTCATAAAATTTATGAAAAATGTCATTTGATTCATAGAGGTGAATTATAGTCATTTGTTCCAATCTGAGACAAAAAAACAGGGGTAATCCTTCTCAAGTTCTAAATCAAGAACTTTTTAAAAGAAAAATCAATGTACATGTAAAAATAAAGGATTCCTTTTTATATGAAATATCTATCCCAGTATCTTTCTGATTTTTCTTTTTTTATTTTATTCTTATGAATATGATCTAAATATGATCTAATAAAATACAACAAAACCAATAGCAAAAATTTGTTTATGTAAGAATGCACATATTGGTTCAAAAAAGAATTAACGTAGAAAACCAAAAAGAGTTATTCATGTTCAAGGTTTCAACAATATAATTGTATTACGATGTATGAGGTTAGGTTTCTTGGGCTTCACAGTACTTCTAGATTCAGGCACAAGGAACACCTATGCCATGCCACAAAATTTAATGCTATTCGTATTTATTGATGCATGCAATAAAAGTTGATAAAGGGCCCATGTCTAAGATATGACATGACATTCAAAGAAATGGATGCTATTAAGTTTTATGATGTAACACCCATGCATAATGGATGTCACCCCTAAAAAAGACGTGTGTGGAAATAATAATTCAAGAGATTCCAAGATAAATAAAGGATTCAATGATCTGATCCAATAATCATAAATAAAAGAAAAATAATAGTATGGTTCAAGAAGAAGTAGCAAGATCCACTCGAACATTAAAGTGGAAATGTGTTGAATCAAGAGTAGATAACAAGCATCTTTATTATGGTCATTTGTTCCCCTTATGAAAGGTCAAGATGATACCATAGATCGCCAAATGAGCTTTACTTGGAGAAATAGAAGAACATGTATCACACGCGTGCAACATCGAAAATGTTGATGAATATTCTACAATAGTGGGTATTGAAGAATAAGTACATGATTTTAATAAATTTGAAAGAGATTGTATTGAAAAGTATTATGTTTGGATGCATCCATTTGCATGGGGACATAAATACATAAATTACCAAGATATTATCTCACCACCTTCGTACAAAGTTGACACATACAAACATATAACCCGATAGAACCAATTGATTTATGTATTGAATTACAAATCAAGAGGTCATGGATATCATTTGAAATCTAGAAATGAATCTCACGATGGAAGTTATTCTATAGATATTGTATCTATGCCTGTTCAAAATACAAATCATATTATTCATTCTTATGGGAATGGGAATGAAAAATAAGAGATACTCTTTCTAAAAATATGGAAGAATGGAAGTTTATCTCCTAAAGAAGCACTTTATGAAGCTTCTAATTTGATTGATTTAATGATTCCTTTTCTACATGGGAAGAGTACATGAATTTAGAGGAAAATGAAAGATGGAATCTACCCTTTTCATTTCAAGAGATTCATTAATCTCAAGAAAAAAAAAAAAGGAATTCCATTGACATGTATTTTTATTGACCAATCATAATTGTCTTCCGGAGATATATCTCAAAAGGTCCAATATACATTATTGGACCTTTTGAATCAAAATAAGAAGATCTATGAAAATAGAATTTTTTGCATAGAAGTTATAAAATAGATATTGGGCACTCGTACATTTTGCAATCAATTTACCTAAGAAAAGTTTTCATTTTAAATATTGAAGTTTTTAGTTTTAAGAATTAAATAAATAAAAATAAAAGAATAAGTTATGAATCTCTACAGGTCCATATATTTGGAAAAGATATATAATATGATTGTATCTAGGGAAGATCCAAGAGGATCTTCCTTAAATACTATGTGTGGTATTTAACTTTGAACAAGACCTAAAGTGAGGGATTTCGATAGGTAAAGTTGGTCCAATACCTAACCAGACCAAGAGATCAAAAAATATTGTTGTATATGGAAAAATGGATCATTCAAATGGTTTCTTTGTTATTTGGATAGGTTAACTCTTGTTGATCCAAAAAGACCGGACATGATAATTTCTTATCATCCACCAGGAAGAATCAAAAGAATCACAAATAGATCCATGGAACATTAATAGTCCATGAAGACCTATATTTTATACAATATATAATGTAGAATGACTCATGTAGTAAACTATTTATCAAATTCCATTTGAGTTAAACGATTTATTATTCATTGCAAATAATTGAAGTAGCAGAAATGCTCAATATCCTAGTCTACAAATTTGATCGATCAAGTGCTTTTGATTGATATCTTTTGGTATTTATCCTCAACATCTCGATAGTATTACATAAACAAAATAAAAAGTTTTACTTATTACTAATAAAGTCTGTCTTCCTTAGATCCCTTATTTAACTCGATAGTATAAAGAGATCAGATGCAAGGGAAATGAATGCATCTACATACTATAAAAAATTTACTAAGATTATTATCCAATTAATTCGAAATACTAATACTTTCAATTAATTGTATAATTATAATAAATATACTAAAAATATCAAATAAACTAAATAAATAGAACATTGGATCATTCCACATCACTTATTCTAGGGATCTTATGGAGCTTGTTCATGTATGACATGATTCAGGTATGTTCATAGAAAATATTCTTCTCAAGTTAAAACTGGCCTATCAAATGCTACATAAAGAGACTAACATGATGGTTTGATGTGGAGACACGTTGGATTGTGAATTCCAACTTTGCAGATAAAATCATATCTCTACATGGATTAATCAATAGTTCAAGTCACACACTCCAATAATCCATCCCCTTTTTAAAAAAATACACTTCAACTATTCGATTCGTATCAAATAAAAAATACTTCAAAATTGAATAGAAGTATCTAAATGACATGCCTTATTTTTCAATAATACATATATGTAGCAATAAAAGACTCTTATTCCTCCCTGTTATGATAAATTACAAATATATGGTCTGCCTTTTCTATAAAGGACCCAAAATACCTTGCTTACGTATCATTGGAAAGTGCATTAACATAAAAATGACAGAAAGAAGAGGAAATACAAAAGTATGTAAACTATAAAATGAGTCAAAGTGGATCGCCCACACTAGCACTTCCATATAATAATAATTCTACCAAAGTGATCCTATTATAGAATAGCTTTAGTACGCTCGTTTTTTTTACCCAATAGCCAATTTGGTCCCGGTAAGAATAACTAGTTATGCCAAAAGATGTGTCAATACCAACTACCCCTCAGAACTAAGTTAATTCGCGGTTTTAAAACCCCCCAAGATACACATAAAATACATGCAAGATCATCATTAAAACCATCATACTTGCCGACCATCATGCGATCGAATTAACCAACCAAAGTTGACCTCAATCATTATGTAATGAAAGGAAAAAGCCTCGTAGTTGGATGATAGTAAAAGGTCATAGCAAAACCCGTAGCTACTTGTACTAAAAAAATAAGTCAACGTAATCCCCTAAATAAATAAAATATATTGACATGAGGAGGAACATATTTACTAGTTATATCATCTACAATTGCTTGAATCTAAAGACGTTCCTTGAACCAATAATATACTTTATTGAGATAGTTAAACCAAGAAAGTCTTCCCCTCTTAGAGTCGTATATGAAAATTTCTCATCAGTCAAACACAAAAATACTGGTTTCAAGGATATGAAATAGAGAGTTTCAAACTTTTTTAGCCACTTGACTCGATTTGACCCAAAGATACAAGTAAGAAAAATCGAATCTCTTCTTTGTGATGATAATGCTAAGAAATACAATATCAAGTTGGCTCATCTATCTTTTTTATGTTAATCGTGATAGGCCTCTTGAATCTTCTCTTCCCTATCTTTTTTTTTGATAGAATTCTCTTGTTGAGACCCTATGAATCAATTGAAACCTCATTCATACTAGAACCACAATGATTTAAGAAAACCAAAGCTAAACTCAAAGGATTTGAGTAAAAACTAATTGATCATCACTTCTTTAGATGTAATAATGCTCAACAAAATATAGAAGAGGTTTCTTTCGGAAGTATGAAGGAAAAAATTGTTTGATTTAGAAAAGACCTATTTCCCTATTTCCATTTTTTTTTAATCCGGTTGCGAGGTCTGAATAATAGGTATGAATCATAGTTCAAATATTTCTTTTCTTGATCTATTCTATATAGTCCGTGCTCCAGAGACTAGAATAAATATCTGACGAGGTAGAATCATCTTGATAGAGATGACAGGTCCATTCTCTGTATTATCAATAGGATCAATTATAACAAGTCACACGCTCATATTCCAGAAATGAAATATCAAAATAAATAAATTTCACGATCGAACTACCAGAATGGTCTATAAATCCAAGTCTTAGGTAATCTTAAGTTGAAGTATTAAGTATCTTAAGCATTAAGTATAAGTAAAAAATCTTTTTTGCTAGGACTTACTAGTTTTATGAACTAATTAATTGAAATTCCATCCAAGAACAGATGAATTATAAATTACTAAAATAATTGATAGAAATATTGCAAATAGAGCCATTGCAACTCCCACAAGTGGTGTAGTCCCCACCCTGAAGCTACTTTTCCATATTCTGAATTCAATGGAATAAACTCCCTACGCCAATTGATCTCGGCCCAGATCTAGAACTTCTCTCAATGGTCTTGTAGCCATAAATCCTCTTTCATCAATGGTTTAAATCCGTTGACTTTGTATACCATTCCGTTGTAGTTGTAAATAAACAACATTATCGTGATCCTTTGTGATCTTGAAATTATCGAAAAATGGAAACAACAACCCTAGTCGCCATCTCCATATCTGGTTTACTTGTAAGCTTTACTGGGTATGCCTTATATACCGCTTTTGGGCAACCCTCTCAAAAATTAAGAGATCCCTTCGAAGAACATGGGGACTAGTTGAAGTAATGAGCTCCAATATTAATATGGGGGCTCATTACTTCAATGGAAATAATGAAAATCATTTCATTTTTTAGTTGGAACTTTAGGTGGTTCTCGAAAAAGATAGCGAAAAAATTATCCCTAAAGTCAAAACTAAGAGGAATATATAAACCAATGCTTCCATAGATTTGATCGTGGTTTACAATTATATCCACACCTATTCATTTTGGATTATTTACTAAAGAAATTTGATTTGAGATTTACAATTTACTATTACTATCTATATAGTATATATATATAGTATATATTCATATCTTATTACTATTTGATTATATTCTATTTTGAATTTTTCTATATTATTAATATTCTATTTAAACATAAAAATATAGAAAAAATAGATAAATATATGAAATATCTAAATAAATATTTAGAATTTAGATATTTATATACTTGAAATATCTAAATACTAGAATAAAAGAAAAAATAGAGGCAAAAGATGGCAAAGAATTTTATCAGACTACTTGTCTCCTTGTAGTTGGATCTCCAAGTTTTGGAATGCTCCAAATTCCACTTGAGCATCCAAATCTGGATCAATACCGGCAAAACATCTCTGAACAAGGTTCTGGCACCAAATGTGTCCGAAAAGAAAAAAGCAAAAGAAAACGTAGCATGCCCAAAAGTGAACCAACCCCTTGGACTACTACGAAAACACCATCGGTTCAAAGTAGCCCGGTCTAATTCAAAATCTCACCTAATTGGGCACATCTAGCATATTTTTTTCAAAGTAGCAGGATCACTATAAATGACTCCATTGAGTTCTCCACCAGAATTCAACAGTTACCCCTACTTGTTCAAACTACTTGGATTCTTCTAAAGGAACATCGACCTCACAATTCCATCTCCATCTACCAAAATAAATGTTTCAAAAGGTAGGCATATGACGTACAAAGAGTTCACGCCCTTCTTTATCTCTAAATATGGGGTGCCCCAACCACCCAATAGCTATTCCATCCCCATTATCCATTGAGCCTGCTCTGAATAATCCCCTTTCGGATTATTACCAATGTAATCATAAAAAGCTAATTTTTGAATTTTAGACCAAGCTTCCGATAAGCTCAAATTTTTGGCTAGTCTAAATTTAACTCTTGATATATTTCTTGTTGGAAGTACCCTGATCCCATGATAATGAGTGGGACCAAATAATTTGATTAGTTGCTGAACCATACCACATAGTTCCAGCACTACAAAGCTCAAAAAAAAGCGAATACTACTGGAAAGCACAGTTTCAATATTACCCATGCAATCCTTGTATAAACGTTGAGTGGGCGGACACTAAGATGGAATAGACCGCTAATATGCCCAATGTACTGCAATATGATGAAGCTATTCCCCGGAACAAAAGGATCAAAACCTTCCCATGTGGAATAGATTGTACTTTTCCCGTTAGTCCATAAGGATCAGACATATACTAGGACCATATAATCCTGTTACATGAAATGCACCAAAGCCAAAGCAAGCAACTCTTGAGAGAAATAAATGAATTCTAAAGATCTTGGGCAAATCTAAAGAAGGTTTTCTTGTTACGTTCATCACAAAATATTTCTAGGTCCTAATACACACAATGATAGATAGCTGACAAGAAGCTCAAGCCAGAAAACAAAGTATGTGCTCCTGCCATGCCTTCATAACTCCAAATGCGGATTTATTGTTCCTCCCATATATTCCAACCCCCCCCCTTTGGTTATTCTAAACGAGTCATGAAGGGTATAACATGCCTTGTCTCCACATTGGATCAAGAATAGGGTCAGAGGGATCAAAAACTACTAATTCATATAGAGCCATCGAGCCAGCCCAACCAGAAACTAGAGCTGTATGCATTATATGGACAGAAAGTAATCGACCAGGATCATTCAATACAATGGTATGAACGCGATGCCAAGGAAAATCCATGTAAATACCCTTTTTTTAAAAAGAAATAGACATTATGTAACTTTATCGCAATGGAAAAGACTAGACCGTGTATTTCACTTATTTGGTAGATTTTGTATAGGAAAGGATTAATATTTATTTGTATTCCCTTTTTATTATTTTTAATTAAATAGAATTCTTTCTATTTCTTTCTATTTAGAAGAACAAATAGAAATAGATCTTATTCTATACCCAATAAGTACCAATAATAATGGGAGGATTTTAGGGAAAAAAATGCATAGATACTTTTTTAGAATTCAAAATCATTCGAACAATCGGCTGATCCCATCGATCCCCTTCATTACAATCTTTCTTTATTCATTATGTATTCCTCTATGAACCTTCTATATATATATATATATATATATATATATATATATATATATATATATATATATATATATATATATATATATATATATATATATATACTATAATCTAAATAAAAGAAGATTCTAAATAGAAAGAATATTAAAAGATATAAAAATAGAATATAAGAATAGAAAAGAAGAGAAAAATGAAGAGACAATAAAACCATTGTTACGTTTCCATATTAAAGTAAAATATAGTACTTCATTTTTTTTATCTTAATGCCCGGTTCCAAAAGTACCTTTTTTGAGTCTGGAGAAAGATGCAGCTTGGGTTGACGTATAGTGACTTGTCAGACAGATTGGTCATATGGTATTTCTCGTTATCTCCCTCGATCAGTATTCTTTCCCAATCTAATAAATATATATTCATTTATTGAACCATCAATAATTCGGAGCATGAAGCACAACAATTTCTATTGGGGATCAATATTATCAATTAAAATAATTGATGGTTTACTATAATGTAGTAATTCTGAAATAAAGAATACCAAATTATAAATCCTAAGAGTAAAAGTAATAGAATGGGAGTGTAAATGTAGTAATTCTGAAATAAAGAATATAAAAAGAAAATAGAAATTTCATTAAATTCTTAATAATTTATTAAATTCATTATTAATGAAATAGAATATAACTTACTATAAGAGAATCTATTTTGTAGAATATATAATAATTACACGATTACTGCTTGTATCATAGACTATTATTAGACTTACTATAGGGATAATCTTAAAACTACCAATGGAGTAGTATGATGAATACATCAAATATTTTGGGAAAGGTATGAAAAATTGAAAAAAAAAAAAAGAAGTATTGGAATCATTTGACTATATGCTCAAATGGAATTGAGCAAATCTTCCCAGGTAGAACAGAACCTAAAAAAAAAAAATTGAAAGGGCCCATTCAAGAACAAGAAAATGACATTGTAATTTGAATTTTGATGAAACAATACATCAATGAGAGGTTAGTTCAATAAGTTCATAAAATTCTTTTTGATTTTCTACATTATAGAATATAGGGAAGGAGCAAAACTCATGTTAAAAAAAAAGAAATAGGATTGGAATCGACACATTGATTTTTTTTTGCAATTCTTTTCAACCGTATGCATCCAAAGGTGCATACGGTTCCTCAGGATACAATTTTTCCCTAATCAACTTCATCGAGAAAGATTACTTTTTTTAGGCCAAGAGGTTGATAGCGAGATCTCGAATCAACTTGTTGGTCTCATGATATATCTCAGCATAGAAGATGATACTAGGGATCTTTATTTGTTTATAAATTCTCCAGGATGGATGGGTAATACCAGAATAGCCATTTATGATACTATGCAATTTGTGTCACCGGATGTACATACAATATGTATGGGATTAGCGATCTTTCATTCCGGAGGAGAAATTACCAAACGTCTAGCATTCCCTCACGCTTATGAGTTTTTTTTATTTGAGAAAAAAAAAGAATACTATGCCTTCACTGTATCGAATATGAATCAAATAAAGAATAAGTAATAATAGCATGGAAATTTGAGTTCGATATGAACAAACCTTTATTATTTTTTTCGAACATGAGATTTTGTATCGAGATAGTAGTATGAAAGAAGGGTTATTCCCAATTTGATTTTATGAGTCAAGCAAGAGTCAATTTCAGCGTCACAAATCATTATTCTTCCACAATAAGTCTCTTTATTTTTTATGTTATGAGAGAAAGAGTTAAAAA
Source organism: Cymbidium sinense (assembly GCA_021442155.1). NCBI lineage: Eukaryota > Viridiplantae > Streptophyta > Magnoliopsida > Asparagales > Orchidaceae > Cymbidium > Cymbidium sinense. Next base: position 172,189 of record JAKCPB010000616.1, read on the forward strand.
AATGGAAAAAATTATTTGATCCTTCTTGGATCCTATCAAAAAAAACTTTGGGATTCCTAAACCACAGACGAGATAAATATATAAAGCAACAAAACCATCATAGTATCTTTTTAATTACACAAAAAGGAAGGGTGGTAAAGGGATCATTTAATGATTTGGATCACATAGGTTCTATTTATTCTTTTTGATAGAATAGCTTCTATAAAAAAGATAAATTCAATTGCAGAGCCGTATACAATGTACAAAAGATGCCCATACGGTTGTTTAATTTTATTTTTTATTATTCTTTTGATTCCCCCTTACTTTAATACTTTAACCCAATCGTACAATATATAGATAGAAGAACCATTCATGATGTTATATCAATATCATCGTTATGATTCACCAACAACCTAGTTCTTTTACGAGGCACAAGCGGAGAATTTATTCTAGTAGAAGAACTAAAGCTTGCGAAACTCTCACAAAAGTTTATGTACAAAGAACGCAACCCTTTATGGGTTATATCCAAAGATATGGAAAGGGATGTTTTTATAGCAGAAGCCCAAAGCATCGTTGATCTTGTAGCGGTCGAAAATAATCTGGGATTCCATATAAATATACAAATTCCTTTTAAAAAATTTCCCATGTGAATAGAAATCATTCATATAATCATCAGGTTAAGATCGATTTAACCAACCCAATCTATCTAGAATGAGATTCTATAGAACATGCCATGCCAACCATTAAACAAACAACTTATTAGAAATGACGATAATGAAATGTCACAAAATCTCGCTCTTGAGGATGTCCTCGATCAAGGAACATGTACTAGGTGTATGTGTCATTTAGTTCGATCATGAGTTTGAAAAATGTAAAACTTTTTTATAGTATCAATGACCACTACCAATGAATTAGGATAGATATAGTGAAAGATGGCCTTTTAATTGACTAGTATCTAAAATGAAGATCTATAATCTACTTAATTATGTTATGAATTTATGGTTTCTATTGGTGAAAATCCAATCACTCCATTTGAGATGAGAAGAATTCTTTCCATTGGTAATAATAGTTATCCATTAAGCGGAAAAGGTTATGCTCCTATTCCTTTTCTTGAAAAAATGGACTAACATTGTCAGCTACCTAGCCAACTTTCAGAGTTAAATGCCTTCACTATATGGAAAGTTTTTTTGTGAAAAGGACTATTACTTTATAATTAGAATTGAAAAAATATTTCTAATTAAAAAATGAATGGGTAGAGCCAAAGAGTGTAAACTATACAAGTTCACGATAAAATTTGATGAAATTAAAAAAGAAAGAAGAACTACTCTTCTTTCTTTTATCACTAAGGAGCCATGCGAGGTGCACAATTTTGAATAAGAGAAAGAAGTGAGGAAACCTCTTTTAGACTCTAACTCTCCCACTCCAGTCATTGATTTTTTTCTGTTACTTTGAAAGTAGTTGCTTCAACTTCAGCAACGTGAATTTTTGATATTCCCTTTTATTTCTCATCAACCGAATGGCATCTTCTTTTTGAAATCCTAGCTATTTTTAGCATGATATTGGGGAATCTCATTGTTCTTACTCAAACAAGTATGAAATGTATGCTTGCATATTCATCCATCGGTCAAAACAGATATGTAATTATTGGAATAATTATTGGAGACTCAAATGATGGATATGCAAGCATGATAACTTATATGTTGTTCTATATCTCCATAAATTAAGGAACTTTTGCTTTATTTGTATCATTTAGTCTACGTACTGAAATTGATAACATTCAAGATTATGTAGGATTATAAATGAAAGATTTTTTTGGCTCTCTCTTTAGCCCCATGTCTCTTATCCCTAGGTGGTCTTCTTCTATTTGTAGGTTTTTTTTTGGAAAACTCTATATATTATGGTGTGGATGGTAGGCAGGCCCATATTTCTTGGTTTCGATAGGACTCCTTATGAGCATTTTTTCTATCTAATATTATCTAAAAATAATCAAGTTATTGACCAAGAAATAACCCCTCATGCAAAATTATAGAAGATCTCCCTTAAGATCAAACAATTCCATCAATTGTAGTATATGTGATAACATCTACTATACTAGGAATATCAATGAACCCAATTCAATTGCTCAGATACCCTCTTTTTTGGCTTGTAGGTCTATTTTTTGGTTCAAGATCCCTTTACTAACTGGAATAAAAGAATTATTTTCCACCCAAAATGGGAATGGGCTGGAGTTATGAACTTATAATCATGGAATCGACTCAATCATCAGATTATAAGTTCATTCCAAATCAGACTAGGTTGGAATAGGGTTATGTATATTCTTCTTATGCGAAGGGGTAATTCGAGCATATGTAAATAGATACTATGTTTACAGAAGGATCCCTACGTTGTTACAATCTATTTAGGATTAGGAATAGGCATAATCGGACCCACTTTTGACATATCAATCATTATCTGGGTACCCTATTTTCTTCTTTGGGCTTCTCTTGAATTAGAAAGAGGTTTGATTTTACATCTTTTTTTTATATAGAAGGTATCCCCATAATTCCAATCATCGATGTCTAACTTTATGACATGGGATAGCTACACTCCAACACTTTTATCATATATTCCATTTATCACACTAGATAGATATCATATTCATGGAATATGATTCACTTTCAAGATGCCTTGATGGTGAAATGGTAGACACATGAGACTCAAAATCTCGTGCTAAAGAGCGTGGAGGTTCGAGTCCTCTTCAAGGCATAATATTGAGAATGCTCATTTAATGAGCAATTCCATAACAATTTCATCTAATCAATATTGATGAGTATCTTATCTGATAGAAAATTCTTTCCTCATGATCGAGTGCTGTTGGAATCGAGCGGATCAAATCTTGGCGATCTTCTTTATAGGAGTGTTTGGAAAATCGATACGTGCACCCGGTATAGGATTCAACAAAATCTAGATTGATAGAAACCCTGGTAAAATATCCACCACCCGACAAATAAAGTACATTACATTAGAGATTGGTGACTTACCCATTCAATGACTTTGGCAGGACGTTCTCAAAATGGGTACTATTGGTGGTTAATTAGAAAATAGATAGGCGTCATTGGCATTCCAGCTTCTCATTTTAGGGCCTATCCAAAGAGGATTGTACCTCTCATGTTATGAATAAGACAAACCCCATGGATATCTTTTGCTTCATAAAGCAATTGAATTAGGCTTCAGTGAATGTGTATTATCCATATGGGAGATCTTCCAATTGAGGAGATCCATCGACCAGATGAAGAGAAATATCTTCTTTAGTTATTCAATGAAACCAATGATTCATTATTGGTGCAGATAACACCAACCATTTTAGTGGACATGCGTATTTTTTGATGTATTTACATGGTTTCATTAGTAGAAATTGTTTGATGTAGTGAGTAATAGGCTTTTTCATAGTTCAATAATTCTTGTTTAGGGAGTTCATATAATCTACACATAGTGATCTAAGATTTCAATTCTTCCATGGAGCTAAGGCCAAAAAATGGAAAGCAAGTGTTTCCATGACTCTACCATCCAATTCTTCCACTTAATCACTTTTCATGGGCACATATCTTTATGGGGATGGGGAATCTTTCTCTTATTACATGAATCAAATGTTTCATTTCATCTGAAAAAATCCATCTCTTTCTCAATAATCATTTGATCCAATAGCATGTTAGATAGGAATAGATTTGATAAATATAACTCTCGGATAGAGTATTAGAACAAAAGATCCATTAGATAATGAACTATTGGTTCTAAACCATCTCAGCGATGAATTAACAATTCAAAGTGCTTTCTTGCATATTCGATTCTTTTACATATATATATATGTAAGAATTTATTTGGGAAGCAATAAGCCCCTTTGACATCTCTTCATCTGCAAAAATTCTCGTGAAAACACAAAACAGAGGGCTGATCTTTGAATAGGGAAAAGAATGGATCCAGGTCCCAAATGAATTGGCTTGGTCAAAAAAAGCCTTGTTCTTTGGAAGAACTATCTCTGTCAATCTTGCATGGTTCCACTCTGCAAGAACTCTGAATCATTCTCTTGAAGCTCATCCTCTTTATGATAAATGATCCATTTGCCCTGAAGTCAATAGAAATCCCAATTAGTGGGCCTTTTGATACAATCAAATAGATTGCCACAAAGGGCCATATTTATGAGTCAAACTATGTGATTGAAAATCCTCCTCTATCTGGCGGATGGCCCCTTCCCCTTCTTCAAACTTTGATTCATATTTTTCATATAGAAATCCCTCAATGATAGAACAAGAATCCATTTTGCATCATATCTAATTGATTCCTTGGTTCGGGAAGTAATGTCACATTATTATCAAAATTATTTTCTATCCGTGAGGATCTGCTAGAGCGCCTTCTACTTTAATAGTAATAATAGTAATAGGCCATGAACTAGATCAGAATCATTCTCAACGAATCCATAAGAATTGATCCAATTTTTTTCATCATCTTTGGATGAAGACCAAAGATCTTGATCGATAGATCTGGCAGAACAACTCAAAAGATAAAGAAGTATCATGAATTTCTTTATGCTCGTTCTAAGTTCAAAGTACCATTTGTACAAATAAGAATCCCATACCTTACATGATTTCTTCTTCATATAGATAGATATAGAATCAATGGGATAATTACTTAGAAGTATATTTTGTGTAACAGCCTTTCCTATCTGATAGAAAAGATCCCATGATTCTGAACTGATGTTATCTTGGATCAAAAATCTCAAATTTTTCTATGAAGATCTGATCTAATTGTATTAGTTTCTATAATAGATTTCTTCTGTGTAATATTAATTGATAGGTCCTCATTGATAAGTGCTACAAGATCTCCCATTGGAACCCTTGGTTATGGACCCAAATCCATTAGTATGGAACATTTTCTTTTCCAAGTGAAATCCCCTAGTTTATGAAAGAATGAAAAGCACTTTCATTGTTGTGGAAGAAGAAGCCTTCATATCTTAATGCATGTATTGAATTTATTCAGAGCTATTAGAGCAGGATCCACTTTTGGGGGAGTCGAAGCAATAACAAGAATCTTTCCAGTGGAACATCTTTCACAATCACTAGAGAGATAGTTCTCTAATTGATCGAGGGATAAGTAATTCAACTCATTCACATGCAGGTCATGAATGTTTGGAATCCATATTATGCAAGGAGACATTTCTTTTACTAATTTGAATTGATGGGTTATATCAAATCAATCTATTTTTGGCATCATATACATAGTTAGCACATTCATCATAATTTGCAGCTCTGTATCAATATCAAGATCATCATCACTATCATCAATATCGATATCATCAAGAAGATAACCTTTTTGGGCATCATGGAACTTGTTTGAAATAATGAAAGGAACATAGGAGTTTGTCGCTAGGTATTTGACCAAATAGGATGTCCAGTTCTATAGAACCTATCACTAAAATACCTCTAGAGGAGGTGGGCTTTCTTTTGATGAGATTGAGGGTGGATATTGGAGGTGAGGAGGAAATATGTTGGATAACTGGCTCACCGGATTGCCAAGGCTTTGTACCAAGCTCTCAAACCATAAGAATAACTCAATAATTTGTTCCAAAGATCCTTCATTCTATATTTATAGCCATTACAAGCATCTTTCAAATGAAAAGAATTCAAAACATGGAGGGAAAGATGGGTACATGTCAAAAATTACCTCATTATTTTATGCCATCCACCCACATGCTATTTTTTATGTGGATTCAACTACCTCACATATGCTTTGAATTTTTAAATGCTAAATTCTAAACATGGAGTTCTAGAATTAAAAATTACATAAATAAAAAAGATGAAATCATCAAATGGGCCTTATCATGGGCTAAGCCTTCTTCTTTCTTGAATTTTCTTGGGCTTTAGCTTGAGATCTTATAAATGGGCCTTAAGCTCTAGTTTTTGGATCCTCTTGTTGTTCTACATCAAGAAGGGGATAGCGCTAAGTGGAGCAAAAAGTGTTTTCCATGAAGAGATGGGGAAGGGGAATGAAAATTATCAGCCCCACACGAGGTTTGTGAATAAGTGATTGTCTGATAATGAGCAAGGAATATTCATCTTTCTACTAAACAAGATCTATTGAACTCATAATTCATTAGATCCTTTTGATGAATGTCAACTAAGTATCGTAAGAAAATTAATCCTGGTTGTTTAATCATTTGATAACCATAATCATTCTTTATTAAATGATCACTATGAGTCAGACTCAATAGGATTTGATCAATCCTTTTTTCTATCATTAAGGTGGAGAACTGAACCAAGAAATCTCTTTCTTCATCATCAATTGAATCATTATTCGTGATCCAGAATTCTATTTTCTCATCAATCCAATCACCGTTCACATTTTTCTTTTTCTTATCAATGAATAGATCTCTTTACTTGTACGACTTAGATGTCTCATATTTCTCAAAAAAATTATTCGATTGATGGAATTTGGTATGAGATCGATGAGATTAATCTTCCAATATTTCTTCTTAAAATGGATTGATTTGACCTCAGGGACCACCACAATATCATGTTGCAAGCAGTGAACCCTTATTTCTTGGAGAATCTCCTAATTATTCCAGAACAACTAGAAAGAGATTATTTAACTAGAAAGGATTCATTTTAGATGTAGGATACCTATCAAAAAGTTTTCAAGATTCCATCATGAATGATGGAATCATCAAATATTTGATCTTATCTAATCTTGTATGTAACTCACTAGAAGCTTGGGAAACAAAGAGAAGATGTATTCGAATGAGATATCCAACAACAAGAAGAAAGAAAAAAGATGGAATAAAGGAACTCCTGAGCATTTGTTGATCTTAGATGTGTCCGTATCAATGGAACAAGTGACTCATTATTTTGATGAATCATTTTATTGGATAGAAGAAGATTCTGTAAACATTGACTCAAAATCTCACTTATTAGAGTCCATTTTGGAAGAATCTTTTGAGGAATTGGCCGTGATATATCTAATCCATGCATCATATCATGAAAAATGGATACAAATTTTTTATACTACAGTATCGACGTAGTGCGAAAGAGTATCTAAAGGGTGATATTGAGATATTTGCACCCTCTCAAAGTAAGGAATATGTCATATATGTATGGAATAGATTCCATTTTGAGACATTATCTCGTTGAAAGGTTCTATACATCTGCCCTTTCTCAATGCATTTCTTTAGACAAAGACTCTATTTTTTCCTCTTTTTGAATGGTAAATACTTCTCAGAACATGGAGTGTGAATCAAACCCATGTTTGAATTGAAACTAAGATACTGATGCAAGTTATTCCCTTCTGAATCATATAAATTAATATCAGAAAGAGGTTGACAATAAGTTATTTCCAAATTTACTATTTGTTCCTCTATTAGAGGTGCTGAAGAAAAGTCTGTGATTGAGTAAATTGCTCCATGAATGAATGGATAAGATCGAATTGGAAAATGAAAAGATTTGTACGATTTGTACAAGTTATATGTTTCATCACCACTTTATGGGAAATCGTTAGGTATTAAGTTGTTAGATACCTGCGACTCGATTGGTGATATAATCTCTGTCACCAAAAAGAGATATTCTGTTTACCCATGCACAAAGAAAAGATTTTGTTACCAAATGGAAAGATATTGAGGAATTGTCCATATGTAAAATCATAATTTTTGATACGAGTCTTTTCCACATAAAAGGGGAATCTTTTGTTACAATAGAACTAGAAGTGATGTGCATCATTCAAGAATCGAAGTCAATTTGCTTTATAAAAGAAGATATCAAAGGACTTCTATGAAATGGTTTCATGAGATTTAGCCAATTATCTCGATCATGAGATATCATTGAGAAATAAGAATTCGTGTTATCAAAGGATTTCTTATGATTATTTCTAGTATGGAATGAGTCAATCACCCACTTTGGTATCTTTTTGAACAAAAATGGTAATATTGTTCCTCCATTGATCAAGAATTTTGGTCTTTAGGAAGGATCATGATCATCCAATAAGAAGGGTTTCAATTTCTTTAAATGAACTATTTGAACACCTATGGATTGTAACAACTGATTATAGAGTTGATCATTCGGACCTTTCAATTCATAGATGTGGATCTCGAAACTATGAATGGGGATATTCCCGATACTCACCAAGAAAAAGAGAAGTGACTTGGACAAAAAGAGAAGTGACTTGCACAAAAAGAAATGAAGTGGCTTATATAAATCTTCTTTGTCGATAGCCTCAGACCAATCAATCAAATATAGATTAATACGTAATTGATCGAACACTACTTGCACCACTTGAAAAGGATTCTTCTGTTCAGAAACAAATTATTCCAAATGTTCTTGGAAATTTTTGCTCCCATTGGACCATTTGTATCTATATGCATCATGATCTCGATTCATGGATCTCTCAGTTCGAGAAATAAGAGGATCAAGCCATTTCTTCTGACTCTTTTTCAAATTTGATAAATGTTGGTTGATCGTATATTTAATTATAGTTACATAATTTAGAGTATTAAGATATTATAAAACTGTTCTTTCCAAATTTGATTTTGATTCACGATGGAAGTTATCTTATAGATATTATATATATGCCTGTTCAAAATACAAATCATAGTATTCATTCTTATGGGAATAGGAATGAAAAACAAGAGATACTCTTTCTACAAATATGGACGAATAAAATTTTAACTCCTAAAGAAGCACTTTATGAAGCTTCTTGTAATTTGATTGATTTATTGATCCCTTTTCTACATGCAGAGGAAGAGTACATGAATTTAGAGGAAAATGAGAATAGATGGAATCTACCCTTTTTTTCCTTTCAAGATAGAATCACTAATCTCAAGAAAACAAAAAAACAATTCCATTGACATGTATTTTTATTGACCAATCAGAATTGTTTTCCATGACCTATAATTATCTCAAAAGGTCCAATATACATACATTATTGGACCTTTTGAATCACAGTCAAGAAGATCTTATGAAAATGGAATATTTTTATAGAAGATATAAAACAGATATTGGGCACTTTATAGAAGCATTTTGATATCAATTTACCTAAGAAAAAGTTTTCATTTTAAATCCATTGGAATTTTTTAGCTTTTAGAATTAGAAATAAAATAAAAAATAATAGAATAAGTTTTGAATCTCGACACGGTCCATATATTTTGCGCAGATACATAATAAGATTGATGTATCTAGGGAAGACCAGAGAGGATCTTCCTTAGATACCTATGTCATGGTATTTAACTTTGAAAAAGACCTAAAGTGAGGGATTTCTCGATAAGTAAAGTAGCTCCAATACCTAACCAAAGAGCTAGTGTGATACCGATCAAAAATACTATTGTAGTTACTGGATGACGAAATGGATTTTGGAATTTATTGACATTCTCCAAAAAAGGTATAGTCAATAATCTTATTGGTTCTGAAACCATTAAAAGAACACCCAATATTTTATTGTGCACCATGCAAAGTATTTGAAATACAGGAAAGAAGTACCATTCGGGTAATATTTCCAACGGGGTTGCAAACGGATCCACGGTTCACCTATCATTAATGGCTCTCGAACTGCTAAACCCACACTACATGCAATTGTGCCTAGGATTACTATTGGAAAAATATATAAAAGATCATTAGGCCATGCGGTTTCTCCATAATAATTACGTCCCATCCCTTTAGCCAATTTAGCTCTTAATACAGGATCATTCAAATCTGGTTTCTTTGTTATTTGGATAAGTTAACTCTTGTGGATCCATTCCCTAAAAGAATCGGACATGATAATTTTTTACGTAAAAGAATGATAAGTGCCTTTTTCTTTCTATTTACACTATATACTATACTATAGTTTTAATAACCCTTTGCGTAGTAAAAAATCTTGTTCTGATTCACGATGGAAGTTATCCTATAAATATTGTAGCTATGCCTGTTCGAAATGCAAGTCATAGTATTCATTCTTATGGCAATGGGAATGAAAAACAAGAGATACTCATTCTAGAAATATGGACGAATGGATGTTTAACTCCTAAAGAAGCACTTTATGAAGCTTCTCATAATTTGATTGATTTATTGATTCCTTTTCTACATGTAGAGGAAGAGTACATGAATTTAGAGGAAAATAAAAGCAGATGGAATCTACCCTTTTTTCCTTTCAAGATAGATTCACTAATCTCAAGAAAAACAAAAGGAATTCCATTGACATGTATTTTTATTGATCAATCGAATTGTCTTCGGGACTTATAATTGTCTCAAAAGGTCCAATATACATACATTATTGGACCTTTTGAATCACAGTCTAGAAGATCTTATGAAAATGGAATATTTTTGCATAGAAGATATAAAACAGATATTGGGCACTCTACAAAAGCATTTTGCAATCAATTTACCTAAGAAAAAGGTTTCATTTTAAATCCATTAGAATTTTTTAGTTTTTTGAATTAGAAATAAAATAAAAAATAATAGAATAAGTTTTGAATCTCCAACATGGTCCATATATTTGCAGAATAGATACATAATAAGATTGATGTATCTAGGGAAGATCCAAAAGAGGATCTTCCTTAGATACCTATGTTGTGGTATTTAACTTTGAAAAGGACCTAAAGTGAGGGAGTTCTCGATGGGTAAAGTTGCTCCAATACCTAATCAAAGAGATTCTACGGTACCAATCAGAAATATTGTTGTAGCTACTGGACGACAAAATGGATTTCGAAATTTATTGACACTTTCCAAAAAAGGTACTGTTAATAATCCTATTGGTACTGAAACCATTAAAAGAACACCCAATAATTTATTGGGCACTGTGCAAAGTATTTGAAATACAGGAAAGAAGTTCCATTCGAGTAATATTTCTAAAGGGGTTGCAACGGATCCACCGGTTCACCTATCGTGACTCTAGAATAGCTAAACCCACATGCAATAGTGCCTAGGATTACTCGGAAAATATATAAAATATCATTGGGCAATGCATGTTCTCCATAATAATTATGTCCCATCCCTTTAGCCAATTTAGCTCTTAATACTAGATCATTCAAATCAATTTTCTTTGTTATTTGGATAGGTTAACTCTTGTGGATCCATCCCCCAATAGAACAGACATGATAATTTTTTATCATCCGGCTCGAGCAAGAATCAAAAGAATCACAAAAATAGATCCATAGAATAAAAATAGGTCCATAGAAGACCTATATTTTTTACATATCTACATATATAATGTAGAATGACTCTATGTAATAAACTATTTATCAAATTCCATTTTCTTGAGTTTCAACGCTTCATTATTCATTGCAAATAATTTAGTTCTGGCAATAGGGAAATGCTTAATATCCAAGTCGAGTTAGAAATTTGATCATGATCAAGTGCTTTTTGGATTATCTCATATGTTTTGGTTGGTATTTGTCCTCACAACATCTTGATTGTATTACATAAAAAATACAAAGTTTTTTACTTGTTACTAATAAAGTCTAGCCCCTGTTCTTTCTTAAATCCCTTATTTAACTCCAATAGTATACTAGATTAGGATCGATGCAAAGGAAATGAATGCATCTACATACTATAAAAAATTTATGAAGATTACTATCCAATTAATATGAAATTATAAAACTATTAATTAATTATATTATTATAATTTATTTACTAAAAAAAATCAAACAAAGTAAATAAATAGAACATTGGATCATTCCACATCACTTATTCTAGGGATCTTATAGAGCCTGTTCATGTATGACATGATTTGGGTATGATCATAGAAAATATTCTCCTCAAGTTAAAATTGGCCTATCATATGCTACATAAAGGGACTAACATGATGGTTGGATGTGGAGACATGTTGGGTTGTGAACTCCAACTTGGTGGATAAAATCATATATCTACCTGGACCAATCAATAGTTGAAGTCACACACTCCCATAATCCATCCCCTTTTAGGAAAATATACTTCAACCGTTTGATTCGTATCAAATAAACAATACTTCAGAATTGAATAAATGTATCCAAATAACATGCCTTATTTTTCAATAATACATATTTGTAGCAATAAAAGACTCTTGTTCCCGATATGATAAATTACAAATATCTATGATCGCCTTCTCTATAAAGAACCGAAATACCTTGCTTACGTATCATTGGAAAGTGCATTAACATAAAAATGTCAATTAGAAGAGGCAATACAAAAGTATGTAAACTATAAAAATGAGTCAATGTGGACTGGCCCACACTAGCACTTCCGCGTAATAATTCTACCAAAGGAGATCTTATTATAGGAATAGCTTCAGGTATGCCTGTTATAATTTTTATTGCCCAATAGCCAATTTGGTCTGAGGTAAGGAATAACTAGTTACATGAAAGATCTGGTCAATCACAAGAACTACCCAAGTTAATTTGTGGGGTTTTTAAAACACCAACAGATACACAAAATCGTGCAAGATCATCATTAAAACCATCATACTTGCTGAACTGATTGAATTAGCCAAAAAAAAGTTGACCTCAGTCATTATGTATAGAATAAAGGAAAAAGCCTCTGTAATGGTTGGACGATAGTAAAAGGTCATAGCAATACCCGTTGCTACTTGTACTAAAAAATAAGTTTGTGTAATCCCCCTTAAACAATAAAATATATTGACATGAGGAGGAACATATTTACTAGTTATATCATTTGCAATCGCTTGAATCTCTAGACATTCCCTGAACCAATCATATACTTTATTGAGATAGGTAAACCAATAAAGACTCCTCCTCTTAGAGCCGTATATAAAATTTCATCTCGTATGGCTCAAGCCAAAACACACAAATATTGGTTTCAATGGATATGGAATAGAGAGTTCCAAACTTCTTGTGGTTCCTTTTATAGGAACGATGTTCCTATTTATTTTTATTTCTAACTGGTTAGGTGCTCTTTTACCTTGGAAAATCATAAAGTTACCTCATGGAGAGTTAGCTGCGCCCATGAATGATATAAATACTACTGTTGCTTTAGATTTACCCAAGTCAGTGGCATATTTCTATCGAGTCTTAGTAAAAAAAAGATTGGGATATTTTGAGAAATACATTCAACCAACTCCAATACTTTTACAAATTAATATTCTAGAAGATTTCACAAAACTTTTATCTCTTTTCAGCTTTTTGGGAATATATTGGGTGATGAATTAGTGGTTGTTGTTCTTGTTTCTTTAGTGCTTTGGTTCTATACATCATGTTTCTTGGATTATTTACAAGCGGTATTCAAGCTCTTATTTTTTTGTAACTTTGGCTTATAGGTGAATCCATGGAGGGTCATCATTGACTAACTTTTGAATAGTCTAGTCCTTTTGTCATCATTATTCTTTGAAATCTGTCTAGTCTTTTTTAATCGCGAGTTGTAGAATAAAATGCAAATAGCTACATGTATGTATATATCAAGAAAGAATAAAGGGTTGGAGATCCTACTACATATATGTAATGCTTATGAGTATCAATCTTTGTGTATGTTTCCAATAATGGTTCCAAAATATGATTTAATAGAATAAAAAGTGCAGGTGATTTATGTTATGGAAGAATAAAAGTATATGTTATTTACTAGTTAGATAGTAATGACCCCTATCTCCTTTTTTCTAGTCCATTGCATTTATATGGATTCCCATATCAAGCCTTTTTCTATTTTGTCTATGATTATGAATTGAATGAAAGAGATAGAATAGTTTATAAACAAGGAAATGCAATCACTAAAACTATATACATATCTATTTATATAAGGTCATAAGATAGAAAGGAAAAATGATATCTCAAAGTAGTTCTGACAATTTAGTAATATTTTGAATTCCATTTGGAGCTTTTAGATACTTTGACCTGAGAAGTAGAAAAAAAAGTAGATTAAGTACTAATTCATTGATTGGTTATATCATTAATCATTTCTTCTTTGGTGTGAGGAACTTACCATGAATCCACTTATTTTTGCTGCTTCTGTTATTGCTGCTGGATTGCCTATAGGGCTTGCTTTTACAAGACCTGGGGTTGGTCAAGTAACTATTGCGGGCCAAGCCGTAGAAGGTATTATGAGACAACCAGAAGCAGAGTGTAAAATATGAGGTACTTTATTGCTGAGTCTGGCTTTTATGGAAGCTTAACCATTTATGGACTGGTCATCGCATTAGCTCTTTATTTGCAAATCCTTTTGTTGAATGTTTAAGTAGAATAAAAATGTAAAAAAGAGAAGAATAAAAACATAACCATAACTAATAAATTTGAAAATTCTCAAATTCCATTAAGATTAAGAATCGTAAGCGGAGTGACACAAAAAAAACTCTATTCTTTGTTAGTCCTATCTATAAAAGGAGAGCATATGAAAAATATAATCGATTTTTTTGTTTCTGTGGGCCATTGGCCATCTGCTAGAAGTTATAAGTTTAATAATGATATTTTAGCAACAAATCCAATAAATCTAAGCGTAGTGTTGGGTGTATTGATTTTTTTTGGAAAGGGAGTGCATGCGAGTTGTGTATTTCAAGAATAGGTTGGATTTCACTGGCTGCACTTTCTTTATATTATTTTTTATTGCAGAAATAGGAACAAAGGGTGCACAATATTGATGAATTACTTTGGAATTGGATATCATTCAGAAATCATATGTAAGAACCATAGCATTTCGTAACTAATTGGTAAATGAACTTTGATTCTCTTCTCTATCAACCAATAATGTTGAGGTCTATTACATGGTTAAAGATAAATTGTTTGAAGTCCAGGCACAACATAACATGGTACTCTTTCTACCACTATGTTAGTACCAAAAATGCTTAAAAATTATAAAAAGAAAAAAAAAGGAAGAAATGGGAATTTATCCAATGTAGAACAATCACATGGATAAAATTCTTTGAACCATTAACTGGGAAGGTGGATTCTCCTTTTTTGTCCACTGATGAATTGACGACCTATGAAAAGTATTTGTATAAAAAAGGTAATTTTTTGGATGAAAAAAATATAAATATCATTTTAATAATAATAAGAATGAAGTTCATAATTATATTCTATTAGAATCTTGATCTAATTTATTATAGCATATAAATAAGAAAGAATTATATTTGTTCTTCTTTATTGTCATTTTTTTGGGAAATAAGTTGTAAATAAAGAACAAATAAAGAAACAACTTTGCCAAATTTTTTTATTTTTTGTCTGGTATAAAGAGTCCTCCTAGAGATTCTGATGTTAGATCAATTTTGATATCTTTGAATATGAAGGAACAAACAAGCGAGGATAGGCTCAAAAATAGGGGAATGTCCATCAATCAAAGAAAAGAAACAATTGAGCGTGAGAGCCAAATGAATCGAAAGATTCATGTTTTGTTCGAGAAGAGATATGATAGTTGTGAAATGAATGGAAAGATAATCTACTTTCATTAAATGATTTATTAGATAAGCAAAAATAGAGGATCTTGAGTACTATTCAAAATTTGGAAGAATTATGTAGAGGAGCCATTGAACAACTCAAAAGAGCTCGGGTTAGATTACATAATGTGGAAATCAAAGTAGATGAGTGTCGAATGAATGGATATTCTAAGATGGAACAAGAAAAAGTAAATCTGATTAATGCTACTTGCATGAGTTTGGAACAATTAGAAAATTACAAAAATGAAACACTTTTTTTGAAAAATAAAGAGCAATTAATCAAGTCTGACAACAAGTTTTGCAACAAGCCTTACAAAGAGCTCTAAGAACTTTGAATAGTTGTTTGAATAGCAAATTACATTTTCGTACCATCAATGCCAATATTGGTATTCTCAGGTCCGCGAAAGAAATAAATGATTAGTCTTTTTTACTCTAGTTTAGAGTTTAGGTATTATTTTTTCCCTTTTCTTCCCAAAAAGAAAAAAGAGATACTAATGGGAACCCTTCGAGCTAATGAACTTAGTAATATTATACGCAAACGTATTAAAAAATATAATAGAAAAGTAAAGATTGTGAATACTGGTACCGTACTTCAAGTGGGCGATGACATTATTCATATTCATGGTCTTGGAATGTGAGGTGAATTAATAGAATTTGAAGAGGGTACCATAGGTATTTCTTCAAATTTGGAATCAAATAATGTTGGTGTTGTATTAATGGGTGATGGTTTGATGATAAAAGAGGGAAGCTCGGTAAAAGCAATAGGAAGAATCAAGCTGATCGATGTGCATGAGTTTGGAACAATTAGAAAATTACAAAAATAAAACTTTTTTTTGAAAAACAAAGAGCAATTAATCAAGTCTGACAACAAGTTTTACAACAAGCCTTACAAAGAGCTATAGGAACTTTGAATAGTTATTTGAATAGAAAATTACATTTTCGTACCATCAGTGCCAATATTAGTATTCTCGGGTCCGCAAAAGAAATAACTAATTAGTCTTTTTACTCTAGTTTAGAGTTTAGGTATTATTTTTTCCCTTTCCTTCCCAAAAAGAAAAAAGAGATACTAATGGGAACCCTTCAAGGTAACGAACTTAGTAATATTATATGCAAATGTATTAAACAATATAATAGAAAAGTAAAGATTATGAATAACCATACTTCAAGTAATGACATTATTATTCATGGTCTTAGTAATGGTAGGTGAATTAATAGAATTTGAAGAGGGTACCATAGGCATTTCTTCGAATTTGGAATCAAATAATGTTGGTGTTGTATTAGTGGGTGATGGTTTGATGATAAAAGAGGGAAGCTCGATAAAAGTAGTAGGAAGAATCACTCAGATCTCTGTGAGTAAGGCTTTTTTGGGTTGTGTCATAAATGCTCTGGCTAAACCTATTGATGGGAGAGGTGAAATTTCATCTTTTGAATCTTGGTTAACTGAATCTCCTACCGTAGGTATTATTTTGAGACGTTTCGTATATGATCCCTTTCAAACATGACTTATTGCTATTGATTAAATGATTCCAATAGAACACGAGCAGTGAGAATTAATTATTGGAGACAAACAGACTGGTAAAATAGCAGTAGCCATAGATATGATTCTCAATAAAAAAGGACAAAATGTGATATGTGTTTATGTAGCTATTGGTCAAAAAGCATCTTCTGTGGCTCAAGTAGTGACTACCTTCCAGGAAGGAGGGGCAATAGAATACACTATTTTGGTAGCTAAAACAACAGATTCTCCTGCTACATTATAATATCTCGCTCCTTATACAAGAGCGGCTCTGACTGAATATTTTATGTATCGTGAATGATATACTTCAGTAATTTATGATGATCTCTCCAAGAAGGCACAAGCTTATCGTTAAATGTCTCTTCTATTAAGAAGACCCCAAGGTTGTGAAGCTTATCTAGAAGATGTTTTTTATTTGCATTTATGACATTTAAAAAGAGCTGCTAAATCAAGTTCTCATTTAGGTGAAGGAAGTTTGACTGCTTTACCAGTAGTAGAGACTCAATCTAGAGATGTTTCGACTTATATTCCAACTAATGTAATTTCTATTACATATGGACAAATATTCTTATCTACATATCTATTCAATACTGGAATCAGGCATGTTATTAATGTAGGTATTTCTTTTTCAAGAGTAGAATTGGCAGCTCAAATTAAAGCCATGAAATAAGTAACTGGAAAATCAAAATTGGAACTAGCTCAATTTGCAGAATTAGAAGCCTTTGCATAATTTGCTTCTGATCTAGATAAAGTTACTCAAAATCAATTGGCAAGAGGCCAATGATTTCGTGAGTTGCTTAAACAATCTCAATTAGACCCTCTCACGATGGAAGACCAGATAGCTACTATTTACACTGGAACAAATGGATATCTTGACATTAGAAATTAGATAGGTAAAGATATTTCTCGTTGAGTTATGTACCTACTTAACAAAGAAGAAACCTAAATTCCAAGCAATTCTATCTTCTACCAAGATATTCATCGAAGAGGCTGAAACCCTTTTGAAAGAAGCTATTCAGGAATAGATTGAACTCTTTCTACTTCAGGAACAAAGATAATGTAAATCTATCATTTTTATTATATTCTTAAATCATATAAATTATTGAGAAAGATTTTTGATTCGAATCAAGGTGCTTTATAAAATATAGTTCTTCTTTTTTTTCTATTCTCTATCAAGAATTGATATATAGAAATAAATTGTGTCTAATAGGATTTGAACCTATACTAAAGATTTAGAAGATCTCTGTCCTATCCATTAGATAATGGACGCTCTTCATTCCTATATTTACATTTTTTTCTTAAAGAAAATGTGATGTATTTAGGGAATACAATAAAAAATAAAAAGAAGGATTAATGCCAACAAGGATAAGGCATTTGTATATCCTATGAAGTTAAGGAATAAATAATATATATAGCGGGTAGCGAGAATCGAACACGCATCGTTAGCTTGGATGGCTGGGGGTTATAATCAACGTTGTTTGATCAATTTTAACATCTCTAATTCAAAACCAAACATGAGATTTCAAGCAGGGTACAAATGATTAGTCGTAAATTAATTATATTTTGCATCCATTAACCATTAAGATAATACAAATGGATATACAAAATTAAAAGTGATTCGCTAATTCAAAGTAATTAAGAGTAAAGTGTAAAAGAGTAATAAGTAAATAGTTAATGACGTAAAGAATGAATTATTCTAAATTGCCTTGCATTTTACAGTCTGTGATCGGGGCCAAGAATCTTTCACTTTTTTATAGATTCGATAGATCTATAGAATAGTGAAAAGAGAAGGTAAGTTTTTAAGTGATGCGTGTTTTGAGATAAAATCAATCAAAGAAAAGGATATGATAGAAGGTGGATCCAATAAAAAAGAGGAATTATTTTTTGGAAAAGGATAAGTACAATGGGATTCAAGATCCAAAAAGAAAAGAAATTAAGAAAGTAAAAAATTTAAATCAAAACAAAATGAGGAAAGGAAGAGAAATAGAAAATATAAAGAAAAATAAATATATAGAATATAAGTATAATAACAGAATTTCTTTATCATTATCCATTTTAGATGGAATTTGGCGGCATGGCCAAGTGGTAAGGTGGGGGACTACAAATCCTTTATCCTTTAGTCAGGGTGTCGATCAACAAAAAAATACTTGAAATTTATTAATCCTGTTGATTGAACTGGATGAATTATTACCACATAAAAGCATAGGAAAGGGCTTGGTCTTTTGATACTTGATTTTGAAAACTCGTAGGGCATATAAAAGCCTGTAATCCTTTTTCTAAAAATCTAGGCTCTAATCAAGAAATTTGAAGCAACCCAATCTTATTAATGATTGATTTGGGATATTCTAAATTGAATAAAAAAAGAAGAAATAGTGATAATTCATTCTGGGTATCAGAACTATGAAAATAATAAGTTAGAAATCTTGGTATCCAAAGGTTCCTAAGAGACATTCCTTTTTGGCTACTAAGGTTGAATAAAGGATTCTAAAAAAGACTATAAAGACTCCATAATTATTTTACACTAGAACTTTCTTCATATTGAGGTAGTGTCAATTAACTTTATTTGCAATGAAATTAGATTGAATAGGCTGATGGTAAATTTTTTGAATAATCGTGACAAAGAACTGAAGTTACTTTGTATTCAGACTCACTAGAGGCTCTGAGTGCTGCTCATAAATTTAATCAGAATGGTTGAATGGCTCTTCTTTCTATTTATTATTTATATATTTTACTATTATATATTTTATATTTTTATTTTTTCTTATTCTATTTTTTTCAATTCTTTATATTTCAATAGAATTCTATTGAATAAGAAATCTAGGAACTTTTATGAGTAGATCCATTAAATTATTTCATAAATAACCATAAGTAAGAATCTTATTTTTATTTCTATTTCATTTAGATTGAGTATAGATAAAATATCTTCCTATGCTATACTATGTTAGACTATTCAATTCGAGATGATAAATTTATTTTATATTGTTATTTATAATATTGTTAGGATCATCAAGATGCAATTCATACCTTTGAATTGATAGGAGTCCACTTTATCATCTCTATGTGATTAGATTCTAAATTATTATGAATGATGAAAATAAAGAGATTATGGAAGTCAATATTCTTGTGCTTATTGCTTCTGCGCTGTTCATTTTAGTTCTTACTGCCTTTTTACTTATCATATATGTCAAAACAGTCAGCCAAAATGATTAATTTGAATGGAACTTGAATTATTCATTTTTATCAATGATTGAAGAAATGAAAGGGTTTAAAACTCTAGTTAAGTCTTAAATGAAATATGGGATTAGAAGTATCTGAGATACTATGGTAGAAAGAGATATATATAGCTCTTTCTACCAAACTATACAATTGAGAATTGTAGAATATTTCATATTCATTCATATTCTTAGTACATAAAAAATAAAGTTGTATTGAATACAGAAAGAAGCTTTCTCTTTTATAGATCAATTTACAATAGATATCTATAACTAAGTAATAATATATATATCGGTACATCAAAATGAAATAACACTTGAATTTTCTATTTTTTCTCTACACCCATTTGTATACAATTTGATCAATCCAAAAGAATTGCAAGCCCATCTACTTGAATTCCTGATTCTTTATATCTCCTCTTATGCTTATAGATCCGGGGGCCCATTGAAAGAATTAATGTAGGAAGAATAGTATAGGCATATACTATATACCATATAAATACCATATAATATACATATCATATATTAGAGAATTATAGAAATATAAGAATACTAAAATAATATGAGATAATATAAAATAATAAATAATAATAAAAGAAAACTATTTAATTATTTAATTTTAATTATTTAATAGAGGATTAATTAGAAATCTAATACTAGTAATATATCTAAGAAATAATATCTAAATATAGATAAACTAAAGTAATTCAAGTTTTTTTATGCCTTCGCAAAATGATTACAATTGATACAAATAGATTTTTCAGTAAAGTACTAAATTAGTAATCTTCCTAGTTCTAAAGCCCACTCCTTCCCCATACTACTAGTGAAAGAGAAAATGTAAACACTACCATTAAAATAGCCCAAGCGAGATTTACTATATCCATGCAAATGATGTCCCCTATCTCTATGAAATGAAAGAGTTTTTCCATTATTGATTTATAATCATAGTGGAATCAATGGTGCAGAGTCAAAATAGGACTCTTTATTATTATTGTATCAGAAATCTCATCTCATTTTCTGGCTTTTCAACTTTTCCTTTTCTATCACCTATTCTTTTCTTGTACACTTACCCAATTATTCATTCTTATTCCTTTTCTTATTTTACTTATATCTTATATATAAAATAGAAAAAGTAGATAAAATCTACATAAAATTATGAGGTATATAATCATATGTCCAATATTCTATAGGTCATACAATTTGCAAATACAAAAAAGAAATAGTAGTATAAATGAGATGGAAATAAGAAAAGGATGGATGAAGTATCAAAAATAGAATATTCCAATAAATTCCTTCAAAAAGGGCATTTCTTAGTTGGTATTTTATTAGTATCCTCCTTCTTTCCTTCTTGAATTGGAACTAAAATACATACATAAAAAATACAGTGTGCAATTTGGATGAGAATAAGATAGATTATTTCCAATTAGTCTTTGCGGATGCACAACAAAAGTTTGTTCAGAATGAAAGAAGGCCATCTAAACCCAAAAAATAGTCTGTTGAGATAATTAGGTGAAGTTCATTTTTTTGTTTATAATAAATGAAGAAAATTTGTGTCTGTATTCTTGATCAAAATATGGACACTCAATTCCATTTCGTTTACCATGAAAATAGTAATAGAAATAAAGAAGACAAGTATGGTCACTCTTCAAATACTAAATATTGAATATAATCTATCTTACTCTAATAATTAGTAAGAAGTAATGATTTTACAAATTTACATATTTTTCTCCCTTATCAATCGGTACTAGTAGAATAAATCCAAATTTCAATACTAGTCTGATGAAAAATGCAAAATGAAAATAAAAGAAATAAAGATATTCCCCAGAGATTATATTTTGTTCCCCATCTTCCCTTTCATGAAAAAGAGAGAGATGAGTTGATCAATTCATCAGATCGGGATTGATGGGGCTCGAACCAGACTTTAATGATGATTCTACAACGATTGAACTAATCTCGACCATATGCATGACATACATAGTCTTATGATTTAAGAGCATTCTCTTTGTGGTGTTGCAACAAAACAAAATTCTATAGGAATATCTTATTTGCATAGATATGGACTTTAGTGAGAGTGGCATAGATTACTAGTAATCTATGGTTATTTTTTTGTATTTACCATATTGCAAATGAAAATAAAAAGAGTGGATGAGAAAAAATGGAGTCTTTTTCAATATTTTATAGAGATCCAGGATTTCTATTTATAAAGGATAAATTTTTTAGATCTTATTCATGGAGTGACAAATTCTTGGGTCGAGCAAGATTAAAACTAGCGTAGACATCTCGCCAATGAATTTACAGTCCATCCCCATACTATACACTATACTATATTATACATATATTACATTATACACTATACATATATATGCCATACACTAAATTATATACTGTATGGAATTATATATAGTTCTATACATTACACTATACACTATATGCCTTGTATGTATGTGTTGGTATAATACACTACACATACATACAAGGCATATAGTGTATAGTGTAATGTATATAAGTATGTATAATGCCATACACTATATAATATAGTGTATGACATATATATGTATAGTGTATAGTATAATATATGTATAATATAGTGTAGTGTATAGTATGTAGTACACTATATACTAGGATATACAATATATTCAATATAGTATAGTGTATATGTATACGTATAGTATATAGATATACTAGTGTATTGTATAGTATAACATGCACACTATTATATAATATATAGTATAGTATATTATAATATAGTGTATATACTAAGTGTAGTATATTGTACACTATACTATATATACACTATAACATATAGTATAGTAGTATAGTATGGTAGTGTATAAGTACTATACTATACGATATGGCACATACAATACTATACGAGAATAGTATAGTAGTATAGTACAGTAGTATAGTAATATAGTGTAGTAGTGTAGTATGGTATTATGTAGTAGTGTAGTAGTACAGTAGTATGTAATATAGTGTAGTATAGTAGTATAGTAGTATAGTAGTATAGTACAGTAGTATATTAATATAGTGTAGTAGTGTAGTAGTATAGTATGGTATTATGTATAAGTGTAGTATAGTATAGTAGTATAGTATAGTAGTATAGTATGGTAGTGTATATGTGTAGTATAGTAGTATAGTAATATAATCTGGTAGTGTATAAGTGTAGTATTATACAGTGTATAGTACACTAGTATGTGTATATAGTATCTATAATATACTAGTGTAGTGTATAGTATAGTATATCTATACTATACTATACTATACTATACTTACTATTAATATATATTACACTACATTACACTACACTATATTACACTATTATAGTGTATTGTATACACTATACACTATACTGTACTACACATTATATTACATATTATGGTGTATTCTATACACTATACACTATTCTATACTACCTTTATGCCATCTTGCACACATATATTATGTGTATGGTGTTATATGTTATGTTAGTGTTGGGTATACCTATATTTGCACAATCTCACGATAGTATTCGCTATCTTCTATATGGTGTACAATATAGTGTATAACTACACTATATATATAAGATATAATATATTGTATGAGTGGTATGGTATGTATATATATACTATACTAGACTACTTATATAGCATACTATTATGGGTTACATGGTATGGTATAGTGTATTGTACATAACCTTTACTATCGTATCTTTATGCTATGTATGACAACATACTAGATACTACTATATTATACTATGCGATTAAGGTAAGAACATGTGGTATATATGGTATGGTATCAGTTATATGTATCATATGACATCCCATATCTTTATATCTTACTAATATACTTGCTATCTATGGTATGATTGTGGTATACTCCTTATATACTATATCAATATTCATGCCATATGCTTTATGGTATGATTAGTGTATGGTATGTAAAAGTGTATATAATGAGTGTGTATATGGTTTATTGGCAATTGTAATGCAGTGTTGTATATAATAATATGGTGTCTTACACTTATCTTATATAACATACTATACATATATGTATGCTTTATATATATATATATTGTATAGTATAATATATATGTATAGTGTATGAAATATAGTATAGTGTTGTATAGTGTATAGTATTATAGTATAGTATAGTAATATAGTATAGTGTACATAGTTGATGATTGTGGTTATATGCATGGTATAATGGTATGTTGCTATACATATATTATCTTAATAGCATATAGTGTGTAGTATATTGTGGTGTATAATATGGTATAAGTATAACCATATATACTATACTATACTTTATATTATATATAATTATAGTATCATGCATAGTTATTGGATTATATATTATATCTTATAACTATGCTTTGTACTTACAATATATATATATACATAACACAACCTTATGCACATACTTGTCGTACTACCTTATACACTCATACCTATATATATAATCTTTAGTGGTTTAATGAATCGGGTGTTGTATATTATATACTGCATCTTATATTATACTCTTATGTATTATTTTATATATCTTTATCTTTGTCTTCTTGTATGAAATACACTACTCACGCTATAACACAACCATACCTATATATGGTGTATTGTCTATAATATGGGGTATGCATAACACTATTACTTTACATTATGCATAAATACAATTACAACACCATACTTACCTATAATGGTGTTATGTTGTATAAATAATACATGGTATAGTGTAATATAATTAGTGTATAGTGTGATATTATATATATAATATTATGTTGGTATGGTATGAGTATGTATATACAAGGCTACTATATACTATATACTATAAACTAGAATACTATACTATACACTACCTTTATCTGTAGTATGTTAAAGTAGTGATTATAATAGCATGTATTATGTGTTAATTATGGTACTACAAACAGCATAAGGTAAAATTATAGTTTATATATGTGGTTATACACTTTACCTATACTATACATACTATCGATTATTATATACTATTACATGCTATGTGTTATGCTACACAATACTAAAATAAGTAGTAACATATGTATATGTTGTGGTATGCAGCTATCTTGTACTATATAATATGCTCATCTTGCTATGGTATAATATTAACACACAGTCTAGAAATCTTATACTATGGGATCTATATATTATAAAACTACATAATTGCATTATATAGTATATAGTATGTAGTATAAGTATAGTATAGTATAGTCACTACACTATACTACACATATAGTATATAATATAGTATAGTGTTATATATACTATTATAGTATAATATAGTATAGTGTATATACTACTATATAGTATAGTATAGTATAGTATATATACTATACATTACAATATACTATAACTACACTTATACTATATAATACAATATATTAGAACATATATGTGTAATATTATACTATATAATAATATAAGTATGGTTATGATATATAGTGTAGTGTAGTATGTATAGTGTATAGTGTATATTAATTTTATATTATTGTATGTAGTGGTTATAATATAAAGGTATAATTAACATATTAATTATGCTACCTTTATACTATATAATATAATAGTATATACCTACAAACTCATTTCACTAGCTGTTATGGTATATATATACAATATTATTATACGATACTATGTATAGTAGAGTGTATATAAGTAGTATGTATACAAATACACAATTATACACATTATATAGCACTATGTATATATATACACTACACTATAATAGTATAATGTATACCACTATAACACTTGTATATAACACTATAGTATAGTGTAGCGTAATATATGTAGTACTATATTACTATTACACTATACAATATACATGCTATACACTAAATTATACTGGTGATAGTGTAAAGTATTATATAATATATTATAGTATAGGATTATACACAATACATTATATTACACACTATTATAATATTATATAATATTATATGGTATGAATTAAAAAATACTATATAATACCTACTATGCTACCTATCAACTATCTGATATGGTATGGTATAATTATCAGTATGGTTGTGTTATTGTGTGTACATAGTGTGGTATAATATACCTATGTATGTATGCTTTATATATCATATTATACCATATATGTAGTGTATATTACTATACTATACTATAACTATATTACTATAATATACACTATATTCTATACTATCTGTAGTATAGTATAGTAGTATGATACTATACACACTACATTATTTATGTTATATGTAGTATTGTGTATAGTATATTGTATAGTATAGTCTTATATTGTATGGTACAATACACATATATTATGCACTATACTACATATAACACTTATATATATAATATAATGTAAGTACCATATGCTTATCAGAATAGTGGTTATGTTTATCAAATATTAGTTGTGGTATCACATACACTATTGTATATAGTATAGTATAGTTGTAAGAGTGTGGTATATTGTGGTGTTATATTATAATATGGTATAAATGTATAGTATATAGTATGTGGTATGGTGTGGTATAGTAGCACATAACATAGGATAGTATAATAGTATATTGTATGGTATGGTGTGTTGTAATATATAATTAATACTATATTATACACTACATTATTATACTATCTATATCTTGTAAGAGTAATATTAGTATATAATGTAGCATACAATTGTACTACTTATACTAGTAATTATACTATACTTACTGGGTATGGTGTAAGATTATATGGTATGTGAGGTATGGTATAGTATACACGCCATATATAATTATGGTGTAGTTTATAACTATGTATAGTTATAGTGTTACTATACTATACTACACTAATATATTCAGTATAATGTATAGTATATGTATGGTGTATAGTGTATAGTATAGTATAGTATAAAATTATATAATACATAATATATTGTAGTGTACTATATATTATACTATATTATAGTGTAAGAATTATATAATAAATGTGGTATAGTATTGTGTATAGTATAGTATAGTATAGTATACTTATTGTTAACACTATACTATACAATATTTTGAATAGTGTAGTATATAAGTATAGTGTATAGCAGTATAGTGTATACTATATAAAAGTACATATAATATACTATAACATAAATAAGTATAGTGTAGTATAGTGTAGTATGTACTATATACTATATTAGTATACACTATACACTACATATACTACTAAATGTAATTATACTATACATGCATATGTACTGTACTTTATATCACTACACTTCACTACATAAGCAAAGTTATAGGATAATATGTAGTCCTATAGTTTTATGGTATTTGGTATAGTAGTATATTATAGTTTATTGTATAGTGTAGTATCTAGTACACTACACAATAAGATGCACTATACTATATTCTATACTATACTACTATACCTTGTAGTATATAACTATAGGACTACATATTTTCCTATAAGTATGCTTATATAGTGTAGTGTTATGATATAAAGTATAGTACATATTATAATACACAATATTATAGTATGTACTTTACTTTATATAACTACACCTCACTACATAAGCATAGTTGTAGGATAATATATAGTCCTATAGTTATATAGTATATAGTTTAGTAGTACAATATAGTGTAGTTGTGTAGTACTAAATTATATATACCTTTGTATTTCTATATATCTATATACTTACACAACACTATACTATACACTGCACTATGCTTTATGTAATGTGTGTGTGTAATAATAGCATGAATGTGTGGTATGGTTATTATTGAGAATGGTACACCTGATATGGTATGGTATGGTATAATATATTGTGGTTATACAACCCTGTATGCTATACATATACTATCGATATTATATAGTACTATTACATACTATGTACTATACTACACTATACTAATAAAGAATAGTAACATATATATCGTAGTGTAATCTTAATCTTTATAACACTTTATATATATATCTTATCATATGGTATAATTACTTGCATATATTGTATAAATGCTATGCTATCTATACTATATATACTATAATAACACTACATAATTTGCGTTATATATGGTATATGGTAATATGTGGTATAAAATATGGTATAGTATTGTCACTTTATACTACACGCATTGGCAGTATATAATATGGTATGTGTTATATGTACTATTGTAATATGGTATGAGTATGGTGTATATACTACTATGTATGGTATGGTATGGTATAATTATATATGCAATACATTATAATATCTTTATACTACACTTATACTATATAATATAATACATAATTTATATAGTAGTATAATATAGTATAGTGGTATGCTTTACTACATATAGTGTTATGGTGTGGTGTGAGTGTGTAATTATAGTATTTACACTATACACTATACTACAATACACTATAATATATATAGTGTGGTATTGTTATATAATGTGGTATGGTATGGGTATAGTATATATATATATTATTACACTTACACATTACATTAAGTATGGTATGGTACATTATAGTGTGTTATAATATGGTTATATATTGTATGAATGCGTTATGGTATGGTATATATTGTGGTGTGTAATGTCATATATATACTATATACTACATACCCTACTACAATAATATGCTCTATCTATGGTATAACAGCGTACTATATATATTGCTATATCTTCTTATCTAATATTACACTACCTTTATTTATATACTTGTAATGTCTTGTATTGTGGTGTATATTATGAATGTCAGATTGTATTATAGCGACTATGTTATGCTATGCGCACTTTATACATTAGCTACATATGGCATGACTTATAATGTATGACAATATATTGAATATCTTGTATAATAGTATAGTATAGTATAGTATAGTAGTATATATTATACTATACAATATACACTACACTGATATATTATATTATATTATGCGGGATATACTATGCTATGCTATGCATTGCACTTTATACAGATGTGGTAATTATATTATACGCGCTATGATTTATGGTACTATTGTCGTTATTATGTAGTGGTATGTTATACTGCAACATGGTATTTTTATATTATCTT
Organism: Cymbidium sinense; assembly: GCA_021442155.1. NCBI lineage: Eukaryota > Viridiplantae > Streptophyta > Magnoliopsida > Asparagales > Orchidaceae > Cymbidium > Cymbidium sinense. The sequence goes on from JAKCPB010000616.1 coordinate 201,216, forward strand.
GCTATATAACACTATAACACTTGTATATTATATTGTGGTTATAATTTGTTTTTTGTATGATGTATGGTATATATTGTATAAGATACACTCTTTACCTTTACACTATATAGTATAGTATGTTGTGTAGTGTATAGTATATACATACTACATATAATATTATACTTATAGTATAGTATATATATGGTATGGTATGTGGTAATGCATGGTGTATGGTGTAATTATGATATTGCTAGTAATGGTTTATGGTGTATTGTATGGTATGATTGTGGTGTAATATTATATGCTGCACTACACTTATACTTATATCTTATATTACTATTACACTATTACAATTATATAATATGGTATCGGTGGCTTATCAACTAGCAATAACGTATTGTGGTGGTATGCTATGGCATAATAGTATGAATATAATGCTTTACTATACTTTACACTACGTACATATAGTTGTTATTCTTTGACGTATCTTATATTATATAACGTATGAATTAATAATAATATAATATGGTATAGTATGGTATGGTCTACACTTATCTTTTATGTATAATTAGTGTTTGACATTACAACCTTTGCATATGGTATGGTATAGTAGTTCATATATGTATATATATGCTACACTATACTGCTATGCTTATGGATTATGCTTATACAGTATATGGTAGTAGTTATTATTATGGTGTATGGTATGGTATGGTATGGTATGGTATGGTAATTATGAGTATGTACATGGTGTTATACTATCTTATCTTATGGTATACTATGGTATGGTATATATAATGTCACTTATGCTAACTATACTATGCTATTATGCCGATTATTATGTGAGGTATGGTGTATTAGCGTTATTGCTTGTACTATATATGCTATGCTATATACTAAACTACATTGTATATCGCGTTGAATGTTTGGTATATCATAATAATTGGTATATATACGTTATTGGTGTATATACATTACATACACTATAATATACTGTACCATGTTATAATGTAATGTATGGTACATATATTGTGCTTTATTGACATGGTGTTATATATGTATACATGTTACATATTATATTATATTATATATAAAATATGGTATGGTATGAGTATACAAGCATCTTTATACTATCTATATATATAATATAATATGGTAATTATATACATACATTATATATTATATATTATATGTGTAGATATGGTGTGTAATGGTATGGTATAATCTGATTATGGTGGTATATAATATCTTACTATATATACTACACTACACTGATATATTATAATACCGGGATATCTATACTATATGCTATACTATGCTTTATCTTATCTTAATACATTATACTATGATGTGGTAGCATAATATACACTACACTATAATGTGGTGGTGTTATGGTATTATATAGTGGTATATTATACCTACATAGTCGCGTATAATATCTTCTATATACTATCTCTTCTTATATTATATGTAGATTATAATTATTGTATGGTGCGCCAGTATGGTGTATGTTATGCACTTCACTTTACGCTGCTATATGGTATGGTATCTTTGATTATGTGGTGTATATGTATACATATAATGTTATGCATTATATGGTATGGTGTATGGTATGGTATGTTGGTATGCATGGTATATGGTGTAGTACTTATCTTGTACTTGGTATGGTATAGTGTGGTGTATGGTATGGTGTGGTATGGTATTATATATGCTACTATATATCTTATATTATATTACTATTACACTATACAATTATATAACATAATAACTGATAACTATGCCACTTGTAATATGCGTGGTGGTATGTTATGGCATAATGGTATGGTATATAATCTTTTGTATACTACACTACATACATATAGTTGTATAGTTACCATAAACTATAGTATATAATTGTTTAGTTTAATAGTAATGTAGTATAGTATAGTATAGTCTACACTATACTATATATAGTATAGTATTTGAAATTACAAAACACTTCACATATAGTATAGTATAGTAGTTACTATACATTATATATATACTACACTGCACTATACTATGTATTATAAGTTATGCTATGCAATATGTAGTATTATTTACTACAATAGTGTAGTGTATAGTATAGTATAGTATAGTAGTATGTAGTATGGATAGTGTTATACTTTACTATACTATACTATACTATCTTGTTATCTGGGTGTGGTATGTATGTATAGTTTATTATGTCTTATGCTATCTTTATACTTATACTATATACTACACTACCTTTATATATAACTTATTAGTAGAATATATATCTTTGGTATATATTAAGTATATCACAGTAGTAGTAGATTTATATTAGTAGTGTATGTATTATATACAATACATACACTATACAATACACTACATTATTATAGTGTAATGTATAGTACATATAGTGTATTATTGTATATTGTTATGTATATTGTACATATTATTATGTTATTATATATATAATATGGTAGGTATGGTTTACAACTATACTATCTTTATCTTTGTATATAATATTAATGGTATAATGAATATACATATACTATATGTTGTATGTGTAATATTATTGAATATAGTTGTATGGTCTTTATGGTATAAAATGGTATGGTGGTATAATATATTATCTATATACACTACACTACACTACAATATATTATAATATACCAGATATACTATACTATATACTATACTATACTATACTAATATATTACACAATACAAATGTGGTGGTATATTGTACACTTTACACTTTATTATGTGTCTTTGTTGTATGTATTATATAGTGGTATATTATCGTACGTTGTCTTTATTATATATATCTTGCTATAATATATGGTGGTGTGGTATTATGGTGTGGCATAGTCAATTTTTTATGTATGTGGTATGGTATCTTGTAATTTATGTGTGATTATTATGCTTTATATCATGTCATATCATATGCTATCTTATGCACTATACTATACAGTATATGCTACACACGTTATGTTATATGCTATGGTTATAGTATGGTATATGGTGGTGTTATGCTATGTATACACTTATATATATATATATGGTATGGTGTATGTATAAATATATATGTGGTGTTGCATGCTATATGCACTTTATGCCTTTGTACTACACATATCTTATGTTATTATTGTGGTATAGTCTTTATCTTTGCATATACACAATCTTATGCTATGTACTATATGTATTTATATTGTATGTTGCTTATATATACTATATGCTTTCTGCCACCTTTACACTACTAAATTCGCGGTGTAATGGGTATATATATTATGGTATGGTATGGTATATTAATGGTGTGGTGTGGTTGTTATGATGTATATTACCTTTATTATTATACTATACATACACTATAACTTTATACTATATATATGCTTGTTATTATACAAATGTTATTGGTATATTGTTACAGAGTGTTATAATATATAGTATATATGGTTAGTGAAATGTGTAGTATACTATATACTACAATATAGTTTAGTTATACAACACTACACTATATTATACTAGCTATTATGTAATGTGTAGTGTAATATATAGTGTAGTATACTAACACTACATAACACTTACACAATATTATATATGTGTATATGGTAATTTAGTAAATATACTATGCATTTACATATCTATAACTACCTACTATATTATATGGGTATGCAGTAATGTCATGCACCACATACTACAAATGGTGTATATGATATATTGTTGTGTGACCGGATTATGGTGTTGTATGGTATATGGTATGTATGCTATGCTTTATACTACATACTATAGTGTAGTGAGTATATATATTTTTAACTACGAGATGGTTATAATATACATTACTTGTTACTACATAACTAGTATATTACACTATCTTGCATCACTACTTCAAATACATGTGCTATGCACGCATATGCTCTACCTTTATGCTGCACTTTATGGTGTGGCATGTTTATGGTATGAATGTGGTAATGGCCAGTGTGGTATAATTATGAATTATGATATTAGTCGTTGTGGTATGGTGTGTAATATGGTGTTATCTTATCTATGATCGTCATTGTGCCTATCTTGTGCACTTTATATGGTATGGTATCGTTAATACTGCGCATGCATACTACCTATGCTATGTAACCTGACATACTATGCTAAAATGTGAGTTCATATATGGTATGGTATATGGTATATCATGGTATGGTATAGTTGGTATATATTATATATTAATATAAGCGTCTGACGCTATACCATGCCATCTTTGTAATATTTGTGCTATCTATGCTATGTGATATGCTATATGTATGTATATGCTAACTTGCTATACTTTATAAACTATACCATGACGCTATGCTATACAATAAATGCTATATATAAAGTATTGGTAATTAATATATGTTATTTATGGTATGGCATTGACATATGTATCGGGTTATGGTGTGGTATGTGTGTGTATTGTATCTTTACACTACGCTATACTATAAAGACTATATCTTTATATGGTGGTGTTATATAATTGTTACAGCTATCTACTATTGGTGTATATACTATGCATATCGTTACTGCACTACACATGCTATGTCTTTATATCTTTATGGTATGCTTATGCAATATATGATTCTTTATGTGGTGTAATGGTATAATCATGCTATCTTTATACACTATATGGTAGTATTGAGATTGGTGTGTTATGGTGTATGTGTTGAATTATTGATTAATGTATGTATTCTTATAATTATATATTATATATCTAATTGTTGGCATATTATAATTAATAATGTAATGTTATGTGGTATATATAGTATATAGTAAGTATATATGGTATGGTATGGTGTAGTGTGAGATAATGACCATATTATGCTCATATGCTATCTATGTATATATGGTATAATATAGTGGTGTAGCATAGTGTATTAATGCGTATGCAACTATGCTACTTATATTATACACAGTATAAGTGTATATCTTTGTATGGGAAGAATTATTGTATATGGTATGGACTACACTTTATACTTACTATGAATGTGGATTACACTATACTATGTACTAAATAAAGTGTACTATAATATAGCTAGACTAGTAATATAGTATATACTACACTATAACACTACAATATAGAGTACTAATATAACACTACTATATTACATAACATTACTACAATATAGCAGTATAGTATAATATATAGTATAGTATAGTTAATGAAATGTATGGGGAGTGTGACATAATATGGTTATGGTGTACCTTTTAATGCATACTACATGCCACGTATTGGCACAATATATTATATTAACACTTACACTACTTCAGGTGTTGTGATATGCTATACACGTTACCTTACCTGTATAATATGTGATATTATGCTCTATGGTATTTTTGTTATATATTATGTAACATTACTATACTATAACTTATGATTAACGGACTATATTCGCTATACTATGCTATGCTATACTTTATGCTATGCTATACTTTAACATACTGCACGCTATGCACTTTATATATTATGGGGTATGTTGGTTGGTATGTTATACCTACACTACTATTTATGCTATGCTACACTTCTACATGAATTATGTATATATTATCTATGCTTTTCTGTATGCTTATAATATATACTAATATTATATATGGTTATGTTAGCTCTGAAACAATTGATCAATACTAATTATCTGCTAATGGTGTGTTTGATGACATGCCTTGCTATGCTATAAACTGTGCCTGACATGCTTTTGCGTATATTATGGTGTTGTGTTATTCTGCAACTTTTGCTGATAAATGTGTATTATGCACTATTATTCTTTGTTGCTATATTATGCAGTATAATAATAATAATACTACACTACACTTTACTGATATGCTACTCAATAATGTGTATTATGGATGTGTATAGTAATATTATGGTATGGTGGTTGTATATTTGGTGTATGGTGTGTATGGTATGTTCTTATACACTTTATCTATACACAATAATACTTTACAACTATGCTTATACTTTACTATGCTATACTATGCTATACTATGTAGAGTTACAATATACACTTTACACTATGCATACTATGCAATGGTGTTATGGTATTAATTATGTATGTTATATATATATATGTATGTATTGCTAATTATACTACACTACACATTAGAATGAGTATGAGTATAATATAATTATAGTGTATAAACATAATTGATTAAAGTGTATGGTATGTGTGGTATGTTGTGCTATATTATACTTATAAAATTATGGTGTGTATGTGAATATGTATATTATTGGTATATATGGTATGAATTAATGTATGATATGTATATATATTATATAGTATATATGGTGTATAGTTAATATATAGTATATAGTGTAATAGTAATATATAACCCAATACACTTACTACATACTACACTATACTATATACTACACTACACTATATAACATAATAGTATAATATAATATATTGTATAGTGTTATATAAACTACACTATTATATAAGTAGTATATTCTATATAGTATTACATGGTATAGTATAGTTCACATTACTATTACAACTAAACCATATTATACAATACTTATGCACAGTATGGTATGGTATGATTGTTTATATATATAGGAAAGTGTGTGTGGTATGTGTGGTATCACACACTATATACTTATACAATACTATAATATAATATGTTATGTATGGTATATGGTATAATTGCTATAGTGTGTATAACATAGTGATGGTATAGTGTTATATAATGTGATTATGGTATGGTTATGTATATGGTATATTATTCTGGTGTATATGTATATAAACTACACTATATTATAATAAGTATATAGTAGTATAGTGTATATAATATATATGTAGTGTATGCTATACTACTACAAGTTATTGTATAGTGTAGAATACTATATATACTATAATATATATGTACTGTTATATAGTAAATTATATATAGAATTACATGGTATATATATAGTATACCATATACACTATACACTATACATACACTATACTACACTAAACTATACTATACTATATATATACTATACACTATACACTATATAACGCATTAGTGGTATGACATTATTGTGATTGACATATAATAGTATAGTATAATATAATTATGGTATGTAATTAATATGGGGTATATATTGCTACACTATACTATATTGGTTTATATAGTATATTATATGGTAACTATACTACACACTATACTTGTGATATGTATGGTTATGGTATAATTAGTAATTGTGTGTATATGGTATACTATATCTATAATACTATACTATGCAGATAAATAATTATATAATAGTAAGTAATGTATATAACCTTTTGATATATTAGTGTGATGTATAAAGATGTGGTGTGATGGTACTGAAATATATGGTATGGTATAATTGGTGCATCTTATGGTATGGTTTGTAGTTTGGTATGGTATAGTTTAATTATGTATATATATATATATATATATATATATAGTATTTAATGTAGATATATGTAGTAGTATAGTATAATATGTACTATACTATATTTTATAGTGTAGTGTAATGTATAGTATAGTACTACTATACTATGTAGTGTAGTATAAGTGTACTATATATATGATATAGTATTTAGTATATAACACTACTACATTATAGTATATATCAAAGTATGTATACTATACTATACAATATACTACCATTATACAGTATAATAGTTATATATGTAGTATTGTGTATAGTATGTGTAGTGTATAGTATATAATATAGTGTATAGTATTATATTGTATAGTGTATAGCATTATATATTATAGCATGTATAGTATAGTATAGTATAATATCGTATACTATATATACAATATAGTATAGTGTTATTGTATAGTTTATTGTTATAGTATAGTACAGTATAGTGTAGAATAGTGTAGCGCATAGTATAGTGTAGAATAGTGTAGAATAGTGCATAGTGTATAATAGTGTAGAATAGTATAGTGTATAGTATGTGTAGTGCATAGTATATATTATTGCGTATAGTATTGTATAGTATAGTGTATAATATTGTATAGTATAGCATGAGTAGTATAGTATAATATAATACCGTATACTATATATACTATATAATATTGTGTTATTGTATAGTTTATTGTTATAGTATAGTATGGTCTAGTGTAGAATACTGTAGTATAGTGTATACTATGATGTATAGTATAATATAGTATAGTATAGAGTAGTATAGTATAGTATAATGTATAATATAGGATATAGTGTAGTGTAGTGTAGTATAGTGTGTAGTATATTGTATAGTATAGTGTATAGTATAGTTGTATAGTATAGTATAGTGTATAGTATAGTGTATAATATAGTATATAGTGTAGTATAGTGTATAGTATATTGTATAGTATAGTGTATAGTATATAATATGTAGTAGTATAGTATATTAGTATATTATATAGTATATTATATATAGGAGTGTTATAGTGTGATATAATAGTGTTATACTGTTATAGTATGTTATATATAGTGTTATATAGTATATTATATATAGTATTATATAGTATAGTATAGTATGTTGTGTAGTGTTGTGTAGTGTGTAGTGTAATATTGTGTATATAGTATATAATATATAGTATGTAGTATAGTATAGTATATATAGTATTGTATATTAGTAGTGTAGTGTATAGTATAGTATAATATATGATATAAAGTATAATATAATATAGTATGTTAATTATTATAGTGTATGTGTATATTGGTATAATGAGTATTATATATAGCGTAGTATATAGTGTAGTATATAGTGTAGTATAATATAGTGTGTAATTTAGTATAGTATATATTATAATATAATATAGTGTAATATACTATAGTATAGTATAGTATAGTATAGTATAGCATAGTGTAGTATATAGTATAGTATAGTATATAGTGTAGCATATATTATTATATAGTGTAGTGTATAGTATTGTATAGTACATATTATAGAATAGTATAGTATAATATAGAATAGTATATAGAATAATTTAGTGTAGTATATAATATAGTATATTGTAGTGTATAGAATAGTATAGTATAGTATAATAGTATATAATATAGTATAATATAGTATATAGTATAGTATAGTGTAGTATATAGTACAGTATAGTATGGTAGTATAGAATATGTATGTAGTATGTGTAGTATAGTGTATATAATAGTGTAGTGTAGTATATAGTATATAGTACACTACTATATATGTAATATAGTATAATGTATTACATTAGTATAGTATAGTAGTATATAATACTATATATATAGTGTGTATAGTATAGTGTATAGTAGTGTATAATATAGTATATTATAGTATAGTATATAATGTAATATTATACTATATTATACTTGTAGTGTATTATACAGTGTAGTATATTTATAATTTATGTACTATATAGTAGTTATTTGTATAGTATTGTATAGTATAGTATAATGTATTGTATACTTACAAGTATATTATGATTATAGTATGGTGTGTGTGGTGTAATATATGTAATTATAATGGTATGGTGTAGTATATTATGATAGTATGTATGGTATGGTGTAATATGGTGTATGTATAATGAAACAATATAATACTATATAACACTACACTATATACCTGTATACTGAATCAATAATAATACTAATTATAAAAGGAAATTGTATTATATAGTGTATTATAGAATAGTAATGTACTATATACATATACTATATTGTGTAGTGTTGTGTAATGGGTAACATGTAGTGTATAATATGTATAGTTAATATAGTATAGTATATATTATAATATAGTATATAATAGTGTAGTATAGTTAATAATATCACACAACACTAGATACTATACTATACTACAAAACATTATATAACTATTATAGTGTAGTATACACAACACAAACATAAAAGACATATAGTGTATAGTGTAATGTATATAAGTATGTATAATGTTGTACTTTATATGGTATAATTATTGTGGCATATATATATGTATGGTGTATGTATGGTATAATATATTAATAATACGATTAATGTATGTAATGTGTACTTACCTTTATATCTGAGGATATACAATATATACAATATAGTATAGTGTATATGTATACGTATAGTATAGTATACAATATAGTATATAGATACACTAGAATATAGTATAGTATAACATGCACACTATTATATAATATATAGTATAGTATATTATAACATACTGTATATACTAAGTGTAGTATATTGTACACAATATTATATATACACTGTAACATATAATATAGTAGCATATTATGGTAGTGTATAACTACTATACTATAATATATGGTACATACAATACTATACTAGTATAACACTACTATACTATAGTGTAGTGTTACATGCTTTATACTATACTATATTATACAAGCATAGTATAGTGTACATTTAATATAGTCTTGTATAGTATAGTATAATTGTATAGTGTAGCTGAACAATTTATACTATACATATGCTTCACATGGGTATGGTGTATGTAGTGCTTTATACTTATGTATACACTATACTATTTTTGTGTGTGGTATGTTATTGTTTTGTATGGTATATGGTGTGGTATGAATTGTACTTCTACATCTTATATTATTATGGTTTATAATATGTGGTATGGTATATTATATGGTATGGTATATGGTATTTGGTGTATTATTATTACAATAGTACTATATTATAATAGTATAGTATAGTGTAGTGTATATACTACACTATATTTATACTATAACTATGATAATAGTTATAGTATAATATAGTAGTATAGTATAATATAACTCTATTGTATATATGATTAATAGTAGTATATGGTGTGGTAGTATAGTGAGGTATAAGTTGATATTACTTTTATAAATACTATCCATACTATATGTAGTGTGTATATTATAACTACTACACTAAACTACATAACTATTACTATATTATAATATAGTGTAGTGTACAATATACATAGTGTAGTATATGTGGTACCTATATATGGGGTATGGTATGGTGTGGTATGCCAGTGATTAGTGGTGTTAATGGTGTAATGGTGTAATAGGATAATGTAATACTTTATGCAATGCAGGTGTTATACACTATATACTTACTACTACTTTATACTCAATATACTAGTATATATATATATGCACTACTATGTTATGATGCATTTACTATATGTGACTGGCTATACTTTACACTATGCTTGCACTTCTGGATTATGCGGGTGTTTTGTGGTGTCATGATTACCTGATAATGTATGGCAGTTATTGAGCAATTATAATACTTATGCTTTATGCAATGTCTTTTATATATCTTACACTTTATGCGATTTATACGCATGTTGATTATTGGTGTAATATGTGTGTACACGTTACCTTATGTAATTATGATATACACTAGTAATGTCAGTGGTGCTATATCTTGTTTTACTACACCACCTGTATTGCATATGCTATCTTGCATGCTACATACATTACTTTTGTAGCACTTCTTCTTACTATATTGTAGGGGTATGGTGTATCGTTAATATTATTGTGTGGTGGTATGGTATAATTTACATACACATATCTAATGCTACTGTATGCTATGTTATGGGTATGAGGTATATCCTCAATATTATCTATCTTTATGATATACTGCTTTTACACTTTATGCACTGGGTATGGCGTGGATTGGGACAATATGTATGTTATGCTATGGTAAGTGGTGTGTATGGTGTGGTGTGGTATATAATGGCATTTATATATATGGTATAATTATGAATTAATATACACTATATACTTTTATGTTATGCTTATACACTGTAACATGTATACGTATGGCTATGCTATACTACTATGCTTGCACTACATGTTATATGGTGTTTGTGTGAGAGCCATTCATGCTACACAACCGATGTATGTGGTTGAGTGTTGATAATGACCACATGTTCTGGCCACTTCTATATGTAATGCTGTACGTATACTATCTTGTGCTGTACGCTATCTTATGCTATGCACCTTTACTGTGACACTTGTAACACTGCTATACACTTTATGGTATGGTGTATTTGCTGACTATACTATGCTACCAATGCTTACGCAACATATTAAACGGTGTTATTGTGGTATCACATGCAACACAAATGGATTAATTAATGTGCCAGTTAATGAAGGTATGGTGTATGGTGCAACACTACTACATGCACTTTACACTAATTGCTATACCATGCTGCACTTTGCCACATACTATGCTATCCGCACGGTGATAATGCTATTAACGCTGCTGCATACCGTGATTTTATGGTATGTTAATAGTGTTTTACTTATTCTATGCTCGGCATGCATACTATACACTTAATGGTAAATATGGTATATGGTGTATGGTAGTTATTATTTATATCTTAATATTACACACTACATATACACACACAGTATTTTTTATTATACAGCACACTATGGTTTAGTGTAGATATATATAGTAAATGTATTGTAAGTGTATTGCTTTAAATTATATAACACTATGAAATGTACTGTTATGCATTGGTGGTATGGTATAGTTAAGTTGGTGTTGTTGTTCTTACAATACTACATATGCTATGTAATGATATGGTGTAACAGTATTAGTGTTATGAGGTAATACTATAATATATGGTATGTAATGTATAATTATGGTGTGATTATGGTATACACGCTATCTGAAACTGAAGTGTTATATATTATGTATTATTTATGATGTTGTTATTGCAGTATGCTATAATTGTTGTAAGCATATGTATATGTAATTATTATAAACTTACTTGCTTATACTACATATATACTACACTATCTATGTATAATATTTTTTGCATTGTATATACTATTTTACATATGTATGTCATTGGTATTGGTTTGGTATATTATGCAACAATGGTATTGAGGATATGGTGTATGAAGTATTATTATATTGACGTAGTATATCACATAGCATACTTGCTCTTTACACTTGCAATATGTGTGTGGGGTATGGTGTTAGATTATTACTATGATATTTATATAGTATATACACTATACTATTACTAAATTGTACATACTATAATATAGTGTTATATGGTATGTAATTGCGGTACGTGCTATACTGTATCTATATGCTTCTTATCTATGTACTTTACACTATGCTATGCTATGCACTATATACACAAAGATGATTATAAGATTGTTGGCGTATATATTCTTGTGTAGAGATTATGGTATGAATGGTATGTTATAATATGTATTATGCCATTATACGTTATTCACCACTAGACTATATAAATATAGTATTGTATTGTATAGTTCATTGTTGGCTTGTGGTATGGTTCTTATTACTTGTGTAGTGTAGATAGTATTTACACTATACACTATACTACAATACACTATAATATACTATATACTTGTCATGTAATATAATATATATATATATATATATATATATATTATATTATATGTAGTAGTGTTATATGGTGTTATATAATGATGTTGACCTATTATAATTATATTTATATGTAGTGTTGCTGTATGGTATATTATATATATTATTATATGCTATGGTATAGTATGTTAATGGCAATGTTGTGTTATTGTGGTGTAATATTGTATTGTATGGCATGCTTATAATATTAATAGTAATGTAGTATATTATGGTATGTTATGGTATAGTGTAATTAGTGTACTATCTAGTATGGTATGGTGTGAGTATGTAGTATAGTGGCAGTATGTTATGTAATATATGGTTTGGTATGAGATGATTGTATGGCATGGTATAATGGTTATGGTATATTAGTATATTATGAACAATGGTATAGTTTGGTATATATATAGCATAATATTATGGTATAGTGAAATTGTAGTAATATTATTATAATATAATTATTCTATGGTATATAGTCTTGTAATACTATGCTACTATACACCCTACCATTATTATACACTACTACAAATAATATATGCTTATATAAGGTATGGTATGGTATAATATATGGTATAGTTAGTGTTGTGTAAAATTATACTATGCTTGCATACTATACTACATACTCTTGCTACTTATACTATCTATTACTGCAAAAGAGATGTATGAGGTGGATTATTGGTATAGTGGTGTTATGCAATCTTTACATACTGCTTGTGTTATGGTATGCTTTATGCTATCACACAACTATGGCATAGACTTTACACCTTCTGTTATTGTATGTGTACAATCTCTGCTACCATATATACACATTACATGATGACAATTGTATAGTTATAAACCATATTCTACCTATACTACACTTTTATCTTGTCTATAAACTACGTGTCGCTGCTACATCTTTATGCTCACTATTATACATGGTATGGTATGGGGTGGCAATTTACAATATGTCAGTATGGTGTATGGTATGTTATTATACTATTCTTTGTACATGTAATATAGTGTGGTGTAGTATAAGAATAGTTATGTTATGCTTTATCTTATACATATATAGCTTCACTTCTATACTATACTATCTTATGCTATCTGTGTATATATTGTATGTTATGGTATATTATAAGTTGTTGATTATGGTGTATGAATGTAAATACTATCTATACTTCTTAGTGGTAATTTTGTATGTTATACAATGGCCATTCGCTTTATGTACTATGTTTCTATGGTTGGTGTGGTGAAATAAAATTAGTGAATCATAATGCATATATTTATACTTATACTATACCATAATGCTTTATACAAAATTATATTATATATATAAACCTTGCTACTACACTATTGTGTATAATTATAGTGTATGGTATAGTCGTATATTATATATAATTATGGGAGTGTAATAGATATATGGTATATATTTACATACACTATACCATGGCAACACTATGTTGGCCAGTTGTATTCTGAGTATAATAATGTTATAATATGATATTATATACTATATGTATATACATGGAACTATTAGATGATGCTATGTATATGTCATGGTAATGGTTCCCACACTACATTACACACTATATGTATGTTATGGTGTGAGGTGTAATATCGGTTGTGTGATATGCTATATCTATATGCTACATATACTATTATTGTATGTTATACTAAACTACCTGCAGTATTATGCATATGAGTCTTAATGTATATGATGTAAAATATGCGTTACATGGGATGGTCTGGTATGTTGTAGTGATTGTTATGGTCGTTATAATATTACTATATATTATACTATACATATAATGTATGTTGCGCAATATACTGTACTATACGTAACACTTGTGGTTTGGTGATGTTGTCTCCATAATACACTATACTATACATTTATGCTATGTATTTATGTACTTATGTATACTATGGTATGCTGCTCAACATAATGCCTACTGCTACATATACTTTATCTTATGGTTGATTGGCGGTGTAATATTAATGCCAATAATCAAGCACTAACCCAACATCTTGCATGCTACCGCATTACAGTACGTTATGGTGTTACATATAATACAGGTAATACTACACTTATAATGCATTCTATAAAATATTCTGCAAGTATCTTTGTTTGTATATTATGGTATTATGCGATGATGTAATATTGTGTATCTTTACGTATTACACATATGTTATACTTACTATACTGCTTGCTTACTATCTTGCATGCTATGTGTGTATATTATTTTTGAGGGTATGGTATGGTATAACCTTGCATATATTATACTATTGTGGTGTATTGGTGTATATGGTGTTATTACTGTGAGTATTATGGTATGGTATGGTATGGTATGGCATATAGTATGTATGGTATGGTATGTATGGTGTATATATAGTAGTGTTGTGCTTATACTATACTATGCTTACACTACGTAATGCGGTGTTGTGTGGTGTAGATACTACATATATTGTATAATATGTAGTGTATTATGTTAAAGTATGAATTAGTTCGATTCTACTATCTTATCTTGATATAGTGTAGTAGTGTTATAGTGTTGTTGTACTAGTGTAGTATAGTATAGTATAGTATAGTATAGTGTATAGTATAGTATAGTAGCATGTATAGTGTATATAGTAGTGTTGTACTATATATTATACAATACTTACACTACATATACATTGTTATGTAGTATAGACACTACACAACACTATATAACATGTTTTGTAAGTATAATGTAGTATAGTATAGTTATAGCTATATATAGTATAGTGTATAGTATAATATAGTGTATAGTGTATATATATACTATACTATATTATAATATATAATGTTATTATATACTAAACTACACTATACACTGTTATAGTACTATACACTATTACAATAGTATAATATACACACAATACAATATTACACTATACGGTGTATAGTGTAGTGTAGTATATAATAGCATAGTATATTTTAGTATAATATAATATATTATACTACACTATTATAATATATTATAGTATAGTAGTATTAGATATGGTGTGTATATTATCTTATGCTACATCATTGATTACGTATACTTATACTCTGTTATATGGTATGGTGCTATAAGTATATGTATAGTAGGTTAATGTTATGGTGTGTATATAATGTGTGGTGTAGTAAATAGTATATAATACACTACTACTATATATGTTATATAGGATAATGTATTACATTAGTATAGTATAGTAGTGTATAATACTATATATTTATTGAGTATAGTATAGTGTATAGTAGTGTATATTATAGACTTACTTATATATAGTGTAGGGTGTATACCATACTATACTACTACATATTATATACCCAGCAATGGTACTCTTACTAGTTATGGTTACTACACATACACTTTTGCACTATACTATATATTACTTGTAACTTTACACTATGTATGGCATATACACACTACCATAATATATACTACACATTATACACTATGTATGTATAGTATAATATAATTATGGTGTAGATCCACATAACTATACTATACTATATGAATTGTATATTGCAAAATATGGTTATTGTGGATATAGTGTGTAATTATAAACATGCATACTATATAATATAGTTTGGTGTTGTTATATGGTTTATGGTATGGTGTTGATGTCGTATGCTTATGGTGTGAGATAATGGTATGGTATAGTATATTTTTTCATACAATATAATATATTACAATAGGTTTATACTACTTACTATACTTACATTACTGATAGTATATACTACACCTTTGCTATACTATGTAATTTTGTATATAAATGGCAATGTGGCATAAGCAGCATGGTTTGTAAATAAACTTTACACTATCTATAGTAATTATATTATAATGTTATATCTTATATTGCTATACATACACTTACACCACCTATAACATGGTATGGTATAATTATGGTATGGTAGGTGAATAATATATATACTAGATTGTGGTGTGATATATATATATATGTTGTGCGGATTATTGTGTTGTGTCTTTATATACTACATATATACTACACACTACACTATACATATTACTTACGCCATGGTGGTCTACATGTTATCTTGCTTATCAATCTGAATCTTACACTATATATATGCTATGATTGATACCACACTTTATACTATATATTTATGTTGTTATATGATTATTATTGTATTGATATATGTCACTACACAATATTATAATTACCTTTGTGATGTAATACCTGTACAATATTGTACTACTAATGTTTATCGTTATACCTTTATGTATATTGTTAGTACAAGTATATATTACACTATACAAATGTTATACTATGCACTTTAGTATGGTATTGGTACTCTATATATGACATGGTTGTAAAATATTATCTACACTTACATAAGTTTTAACCTGCCTACTATTATGGTGTATCATGGCTTTTAATTGATATTCTTACGTGCATTGGTTATGGTGTATTATATACACTATATCTTATACTCTACACACATAATGTATTGTTATCTTTGTATGGTGTGCTATATGGTTAAGGCATGGTGTTATGGTGTATGGTATATGGTCTATGGCATGATTACTTATGTGCTGCATATGGTATCTTGTTATGCTTTATTCCATTGGCGCATACTTGCACCATGAATGTTTACGCTAATATGGTAAAGGTGGTACACTATAAACTACTACATATCTTTGCGTATTATGATATTTTATAGTTATTTATGGTATATTGTGGTATGGTAATGCTACATGCGTAAGTATGTTATGGAACTACACTTTATGCTATATGCATTATGAATACACAATACACTATTATACACAATGCTTATATATTATGCCACTATGCTTAATATGTCTTATGGCATGGTGTATTATGGTATAACTAAAACGCAGTAATATATCTTTGCTACACTGTATACTTTATGCTGTACTATGTTATGCGATTAATGTGCATGGTGCATACTATCTTTGTGGTATGGTATGAACATAAATCAATATTATCTTTGACTATATTATGGTATTTATTATAGTATGTTGTGCATGCTATCTATCTGGAATGTTAATGTATGGTATGGTATAGACCAATACTTATCTTTGCTATGTTATACATATATTATTACATGGCATCTTACTGCACTATTGGTGTATATGGTATATTAGCTAGTTATGTACATGTATTATATTACTATATGTGTGGTATGTTATAGCGTAATGTTATGTGGTTATGCTATGCTATTCAGTACATATATAATTATTACGCACATTCACGATTACACGATTATTGTCTATCCATATGGTGTATGAAGCGTATATAATTATATAATGGTATATAAAATTTATTTGGTATATTATGGTATGGTATTATGGAATATGTAATGTATGTATATATTAATGATGTATAGCCATACCATATCTTGTATATTTTACTATATTTGGTATAATGGTGAACAACTACAAGTGTTAATATGTATATATGCTACACATTAAGTATATTAACCCAATCACGTAGTGGTGTTGGCATTACGCTCTCAGTGTAATATATACGCACTACGTTACACTATGGTTATATTACAATATGCTATATAATCTGGTAACTATAACACTTTCTGCGCTTGTGGTGGGTTATCGATTATGGTATGGTGTATTATGATGTATGGTATTCTAGTGTTGCATAGTTATTGCATAGTATACTTATATACTATATGTACCTTGCATATATATGACACTATCTTGATACTATACTTATCTATGCATACGCATATATAGTTGTATACACTAAACTATATGTATGTATATGGGCATATTATGGTATAATTATATATGGTGTTGTGATTGTATATCAATGATATATACTCAATTTTATACTATACTATATTACTACATATAGTATATAACACTATATACACACTACATATCTTTGCACTTTATACAGTACTATGCCTGTACATATGCACCGGATATATGAATTATCTAGATCTGGGTACACTACATATATTATACTATACTACTATTATATATGTAGTGTAGTATAGTGTAGTATATCACTATACTACGCAATATAGATATGCGTTAATATAGTGCAGTGAGGTATAGTAGTGTATAGTATGGTGTAGTAAGTATAATTTATGTATGGTGTGGTTTGGTATATATATTAAACTACTATACTATACACTATACTATACAACACTTAGTATGAAGTGTAGTGTATGCAATACAATACACTAGTATATTATAGTTAGCCAGTATGTGGTATGGTATGAGATATTGTATGGTGTATGGTATAGTGGGAATGTATATGTATGTATAATGTATAGTACAATATAATTTTTATACTACGTAAGACTCTACTATGGTGTAGGTGTATACATTTAGTGGTTTAATATATTATGGTGTGGTATATAGTGGTAAACATACTACATTTATACTATACTATGTATGCTATATTTCCGATTTATCTTGTACACAACACTATTATGATTAATGGTATATACTATCTCGATACTTCATTTATATATATGAGTGTGAGATTATAGTATATAGTATATATAGTATAGTATAGTATACTATACTACACACTATAACTCACTATATATGTAAATTATTGTCTAATACTTTATATGCTTATACATGCAGGTATACTACACTATACATATTATCTTGACTGTATGTACTATGGTGTGTATGGAACAATGCATGCGATTATGTGAATATTGGTGTGGGATGAATATTATGCTCTAATACTATGCTATATACTATTGCTGTACATTGTGCTATACTATGCCCTCTACTTATCCATTAATATAGGGTGTTACACTACAGCGCCATATGCTTTATGTAATACTTTGCACACATACTGGATGTGATTATTGTGTTGTGTTATGTTATATATACCACTACTATATTTACTTTAATGTATGTATAAAAATATATGCACTATAGGCTATGCTACACTTTGCCTTATGCTTATTAAATGTATTTGTAGTTAATAGTATATATTGCATGGTTCTTATATAATACTTTATGCATGCGTTCGTACCTTTACATCTTATGCAATGTATACTGCACTTTACACGTAGTTATACCGCTACACTTTATGGTGTGGTCATGCGTCATACTATACTATACATATATTACATATGGTATGCTTGTGCATGAATACAAATGGTATGCTATCTTATGGTACTTTATATTATGGTATGTACTTTACTATCTTATGGTGTGAATTATGTTATAATATGGTATAATAAAATCCTGATTACTATACATGGTCAACACGTAGCCATAATATGTTACATATGGGGTAATACGCGTATAGCATACTATACATTATGGATGAGTATAATGTGGTGCACATTAATATGTTATGGTCTGATGTATGGGTATGCATTACCTATATATTATGATAATATAGTATGCTATAGTGTAATGGTCGTTGCTACTTACGTATGTATATTATATGGCATGTAATTAATGGTTATTCGTGTATATAGGTACTATACGTTGTTTATTGTATAATATAGTATGTATATTCTACTATATTATACATACTATATTATACACAGTGTAGTGTGTATATACTATATATACTTACTATGTTGTATGGTTTGTATATGTGTTATACTTATGCTTGTGAGATTATGGTGTGCATATCTATATACAGATTATATGCTATAATAATACCTTTATAACATTCTGCATAATACTTTATACTATCTTTTTTTATGCAATTCTTTATGTTATACTTTCTTGTATAATTGATTGTTGGTGTCAGTATGGTATACTACATTAGTAATAGTGTATGTGGTATCTTGCATTATTATTCTAATGTATTATTTTGATTACTATACTATGTACACTATGTGTGTGGTTATGGTTTAAATGCACTATCTTGTAATATTTTCATTATTGCACCATGTATATATATAATAAATGTGTGTATGTTTGTATGGTTTATCTTGTACATCTTATGCACTACCTGATATTGATATGGTGTATCTTATAATTAACTATAACACTAGGCTATAATATATGCATCTTTATATTGTATATTATAATTTAAACTATATCATACATATATATACTTATACTATACTATACTATATATATATATATATTGTACTCTATACATATATATAATGTGTAATATAAGGATAATAGTGTAGTATAACATACACAATAGTATAGTAGTTGTAGTGTGTTACATAGTATAATATACTATACTATACTTTATATCATACATGGGGTGTGGTAATTGTTGTGATATATAAGTGTATGCACAACACTTGTGTGTAATTATGGTGTATGTTAATATTGTTGTATATAACACCTTTACACTACTTACCAGCTATATATTATGTGAGGGTATATATAATGTCTTTATACATTACACTTATACTATAAAAGGCACTATATATAATGTACTATACTATTCTGATATGGTATGTATATATGGTATATGGTATTATGTTAGTATAGTCTTATAACACTACATTTATAATTATATTGGGTGTAATTGTATGTAGCCAGTGTGTTATGTAATGTTATTATGTGGTATATTACACTACTGCATACATACAAGGGCATATAGTGTTTACGCTAATACATATACAACCTGCTACCAGCTACTTATCTTATGTTATTGATTGTGCTATATGGTATGGTATATAGTCTATATATGGGTATAGTATAATTATGGTGTATATCTCTACTACCTTTATCGTAATAACATTATTGATGTGTTGGTATATTATA